>RJWM01025849.1:0-28800 GCA_004363535.1 Dasyprocta punctata | reverse complement strand
AAAAGAAAAACTTGTATATTTTAATACTAAATTTACTGAGGCATCATGAGATTAATACTAGTTACTTTTGGCCCCTACAATTATAAAAGGTGCTCAAAGTAGTTGCCATTAGCTTCTACACATTCATTAGTACAATGAACTTCTACCAGGGTAACCTTGGTCATTGAGGTTGTTGTATATGTATTTTCAATTTCTTCTTTAATGGCCAGCAATGTAGTGGGTTTTATGAAACATATGATACCCTCTGGGGGTTCCCCATATGAGGGTAAACATCATCTCTTGAAAAAAAACCATATGATTTGTCTATTCCTGAAGTATGTGTGTGTATATATGTGTATATATATATTTTGGTGGTGTCTATCAGTCTATCTATCTACTTACTAAAAATTGCTGTAAAAGCTTTCATAATATTCAGCAAATAATTGTTGTATTGAACTAAGTACTAGTTGAACAAAGTAGGCACAGATCTTGCCCTCCAGTGTCTTAGTAAAGGCTGAACAGGCAACAGGTGGGGATAATGGTATAGGAGTAAGGGCTATGGTAGGAGGGTGATGTGTGTAGGCATAGTCTAGGGGGTACATATCCAAAACATATCTGAGTCATTCGTGCATGTCATCCTAAATAACATACAAGCTGAGGCCTCATACATAAGGCAGAAAAAAGTGGAAAGAAGGAGAGGGTTTCTGACCATAGAAACTGCCTGATCCTAGAGGTGAGAGAGGATACAGCAAATTCATGGAACTGAGAAAAGTGTATGTAGCTGAATTGAAGGAAAGGATAGAGTAAAGGAGGAAAAGAGACTTGAGAGGTAAAAGCAGAAGCCAGCTAACATCAGTGTCTTAGTTACTTTCTTATTGCTGAGATAAGATACCTGACACCCAAAGTTAAAGGAGGAAAGGTTTATTTTTGCTTACAGTTTGGAGAGGTTTCAGTCCATAGCTGGCTGGCTCCCAAGGTGGGGCATGGCAGAGGAGGAACAGTCCATGGTAGGGCAGGCAAAAAAGCAGCAAGCAGCAGCAGCTGTGGCTGCTGCCACTTGCCTCCCTTTCTCTTTATCCTAAGAGCAATGAGAATCATCACAAAAGCATTTTTAGCAAGCAATGACTAGAAAAGATTTGGATTCTATAAAGATTTAAAATGGAATGTGAACTTTTAAAATTTAATATATTTACTTTAGAAGTTCGGGTATTCTACACATTTACAAATTAGTGCCAATAAAATGGACAAAAGGTAGTAGCAACTAATGGTCATTTTAAGACTTTAAAGTGTTGTTGACTGGGGTAAGTAAACCTTCTCTTTCAGTCTCATGCAAGTGACCAAATGTATTTTCGGTGACCACTTTTAGAATTTCTACCTGTTATTGTGAAAGGCAAAACTAGGAAGAACATGGAGAAAAATAAGGTTTGTTCCTGAATTAGAAGAGACCATGCAGAAGGAGCCCATGGTTACCCTGTAGAAAGCATCTAAGAGTGATGTTCCATTATTTCCACTTGATTATAACACATTTTGATTTTTGTTATAGGGAAGGTTTATCAAGTTTTAGGCATTATCATATAAAGGAAACAACAACATCTCCAAAGAAGTATTATCTAGCCGAAAAGCATGCTTTTGGTTCAATACCTGAGATTATTGAATATCATAAGCACAATGCAGCAGGTAAGCTGTTAATATCTATTTCGGATATTAAAATGTGATTAAAATGATTGGACATGTAACACACTCTCCCTTGAGAGTTGTTTGGTTTTTTATTTTTTATTTTTTTTTGGTTTTGTTTTGTTTTGTTTTTGTGGTGCTGGGGTTCTAACCCAGGTCCTTGTGCATGCAAAGCAGGAGTGCTACCACTGAGCCACATCCCCAGCCGAGAGTTTTGTTTTATAGTTAGTAACCTGTAGAATATCACTGATACAAAATTATTGCATGCTAAGAAAGTGATATATCCAAAGAAAAATGAGAAATATTGTCAAGTTTCATAAGAATCTCTGTTTTGACCTTAGGACAGGAATTATTTTAATGGTATGTGGTAAATAATCACATTTCTGTGCTTTATGTTATTGATATGAAACAAATTTGAAATATGTCTCATTTAAGCCAGGTGTCGTGGCACATGCCCGTAGTTCCAGCAAGTTGTGAGGCTGAAGCAGAAAGATCACTTGAACTCAAGGGTTCAAGGTTAGGCTGGGCAATATAGAGAGACCCTGTCTCAAATTTAAAGAAAGAGAGAGAGAGGGAGAAAGAGAGAGAGAGTGAATCTGTGATTTATGGTAGTCACTGAAGCTGTCAGATGAGCCAGGGACTTTATCCTATTCTACAGCTTCCAAAGAGTGGTGGATAGATGCTCCTGGACTCATGATGGGATTATGGCCCAAAAAACCCATCATAAGTTCAAATAGCCTAAGTTGAAAGTATATTTATTACACCTAACTTACTAAGCACCTGGTTAGCAACACTGTGTGCTGCGGTGTGAGTCCCATGACTGACTGACTGGAGCTGAGTCTCGGCGTGGCCACCCAGCATCCTTGGAGAGTCATACTGTACATTGCTAGCTCAGTGTCTGGAAAGATCCAAAATCACTAGCCACGAAGATCCAAATTCAGAAATCAAGTATGGTTCCTTCTGAATGTATATTGCTTTTGCACAGTTGTAAAAGTAAAAAATTTTCAGTCAAAACTATCATAACTTGTGTCTCAACTGTAATCATGTCCCAAATTTTCTATTTTTCTGAATCTCAGCTATGCTTAGCACATGAGTGGTAACGACACACACACACACACACACAGAGAGAGAGAACAGAAATCACATTTATGCCCGTTGAAGTTCCTTTGGATGAAGTAGCAAGCTGTCTAGCCTTTGACTTTAACAAAGCAGTTTTTTTGCAAAGCCTTTCATTCTTTTGTGAGTGCATTTGCTTTGTTTCAGATAATGATAGGAACAGTTACTGAGCTATAATTTGCACACCAAAAATTTATCTGTTTAAAGTGTACAATTCAGTGGGTTTTTAACATATTTACAGAGTTGTGCTGTCACCATAATCTTAATTTTAAGAGCATTGTCATCCTCCCCAAAAGAAATCTTGTACTCATTAGCATTCACCCTCTACCCATCCTTTGCCAGCTGAGCCTCAGGCAATCACTGACCTACTTTCTGTCTCTGTAGATTTGCCTATCCTGAACATTTTATGTAAGTAGAATCATGCACTATGTGTTCTGTTTCTTTGTTGCAGTTTAATGTTTTTGACAGTTGTGCACGTTGTGTCATATATAAGTATTCCATTCCCCCTTTTTTTAGTTGAAAAAGGTACAAGTTTATAGAAAGAATCAGATATTATAAAAATGTGCAGAGCTGAACACATGGGAATTATACAGTAATTTCTTGTTACTGAGTTACTCTGCAGAACCTAGCATAATATTTGTGGAATGGTTAGACTCTCATATACCATATAAATCTACATTTACCTCTTCAGTGAAATAACAGTTCTTCAGTGCAGTAGTGCTAAATGGTGAGACAGAGGATCAGCTTCTCTAATTCCAAATCTAGGGAGTCATGATCTTAATCTCCACCTGTTGTAATAAGAAGGCATGTTTCATCTATTTATGGAAACCAAGACAGCTGGATGTACACAACTGTAGACATAATGAGGTTGGGGGAATAATTGCTGAAGATACCACTAAGGATTCTGGACAAATATAAATTCCCAATAAAAGTTATTGCTTTGATGAATTTCCTGAACACAGCCCTTATAAATTAGCTTGTATATTCTGCATATGTCTAATATGTCCCAAGAAGGAGGTCTTGAGAAGACAGAATTTCTCAATCCCGGCAGCCTTCTGGATGAGGTATCCATTCCTTTTTATTGATGAATAATAATCCATTGCATGTCTTGTTTTTGTTGTTCATCAGTTGATGGACATTTGGGCTGTCTCCTCAGACTACTGACTTCCATGAAGAATACTGACAGGAACAGTTGCATACAAGTGTTTTGCATGGAAATATGTTTTCATTTCCCTTGGATGTTGATCTAGGAGTGGATTTGCTAGATTATATGGCAGTTCTTGCTTAACATTTGAGAAAATAATTCATATTGATTTATCCAAAAATAACTTTTTTTGTATCCCCTGTTATTTTCTTTCTTTGGTGTTAACATCCCCTACTTTTTTCTTTTGTGGTCTTGAATACATTTATGTTTGCAATTATTTCAATTCATGACAAACATGCATTTAGCACTTACTGCATAGTAAAAAACAGGATCAGTTTTGGGGAGAATGTGTTGGACTAAAGGGTCACTGATGCAGAGTCTTCTAGGTCTTACCCCCCCCCCCGAAGGGAGACAGCAGTATGTATCAGTTTTAAATTACTACAAAGTGTAGTAAGAAACAGTAGTAGAAGAAATAGAATGCTCTAGGTGTTTACAGAAGAAGCACCTCCTGTTTCTTATTTATTGCCATAAACAACTTAGGTTAAAGGATTTAACTTACTTCGCTCGTTTCCAATAGTTGATGTTTCCCATTTGTTAATTTCTTAGAGTCCAATTTTTATGCAAAAATTACTAAGATTGAGTTGTGTCAGGCAAGTCCTGAGAAGGAAACCAAGAGATGGAGGGATAGGAAGGGACGGGAGGGGGGAAATTTGAAGTAGACCAGTATAATTCTTTTTCATAATTCAGGTCTCATACTGGAAAAGAACATGAAGTAATTGCTGGTAGGAACTGTTAGAAACTTCTTAATATCCTTTAAAAATGTTTCAGAAGCCGGGTGTGGTGACGCATGCCTTTAATCCCAGCACTGGGTTGTGGGGGCTGAGGTAGGCAGAGTGTTGTGAGTTCGAGGCCGGCTTGGGCTACAGTGTGAATGAGGCCAGCCTGAACTACATAGTATGACCCTATCTCAAAAAGCTAGGGCCCAGAGTTTGGCTCAGTGGCTTACGCACCTGCATGAGGTTGTGAGTTCAATCCCTGGTGCTACAAAAATAAATAAATAAATAAATATGTTTCAGAAAGAGGAAGCTAGCATGATGCCTGATAAAAACAGCAGTATTGAGGCTTCTGGGAAGATGGCAGAACAGTAAGCAGCAGAGTAAACAACCTCTCGAGAGATACAGTCCAGATGCTGGAATATAGTATCATGGGGAAGACAAGAAGGAAGGAAGTGGGTCCCCTGGACCCAGGAAGAATCTAATGCGAGAATTGAAGTTCACAGAAAGAGTAAAAGAACAAAGAAGGCGGTGGTGGCTGGCAGTACCTTTGCCCGGAACTGGACCCACTGTGCGAGAGAAGCTGTTGGAACCTGGGGACACACGATCAAGGTGACATGGTGGCAGGGATCCTGGAGGCCTCTGCAGAGGAAGGCAGCATTGGAGGAGAGTGGCAGTGGATGGGAATATCCGACCTGGAAAACTGAAATGACTGGCAGTGAGTGCAGAGGACTTGGCCCTCCCGCGGGAGAGAGCAATTGACTGGGAACTCTTTTGGAGTCAGGCCAGATAAACCCAGAACCAGAACTGCTCCCGGCTTCCTCCAGCAGCTCCTAGCTCGGCGCAGACCAGTGGAAATTGCTCGGACTGAGCCCTGCACCCACGCGCATTCTAGGGGCCATCTTGGAGGTTCTATGCAGGTAGCCAGCTTGGTCTGGAGGCAGCAGCTGGCCTTGCCCTCATGCACATTCTAATGGCCATTGCGGAGGCTCCCTGCGGGTGGCCAGTTTGGTCTGCAGGCAGAGGCCCTGCGCACGCGCCAGGGGTGGTGGTGGAGGATTCCTGCTGGTGACCAGCCCAGGTCTGCAGGTGGTGGCCAGCTCCGCCCTCACACATGCTCCACCAGCCATCAGGGAGCCAACACAGGCTGGGAAAAGCAGCAGACAGCCCTGCACCAGTGCACTCAATGGCCACCATCAGATATCCATAACCAGCACTGGCTAAAAGAACCAAACAATCTCGCTTCAGAGAAATTGTAACCAGTGTAGGAAGTGCTTGGGACCCCAGTACCCACTTGTCCAGAAGCACCCAGGAATATGCCAAGACAAAGAAGCAAAAGGCAGCTCTGGTCTCCAATCCAAGCAGAGCAAGTCCAGGAGAGGCAAACATGGAGGAGATCAGGAGTTGCACAGCTGAAGTTTCTGAAGTGATGGCAACTGAAGAAACAACTTCGTGAGGCCACAAAGAAATTAGAACAGAAATACTAACTCAGGTAAAAGAAGAAATGAAAAACATAATAAAAGAATTTCTGGGCATCTCTAAAGAAGACAGATAAAAAAATGGAGGAGCATAGGAAAATGAGGGAAACCTTGAATGAACAACACAAAAAAGATTTAGAATACAGATTTAGAAACAGATTCAAAAAGATATCCAGGAAATTAAAAACTCCATTGAAAGCTGGCAAAACCACTTGAAAGAAACTGAAGGTAGACTTTCAAACCTTGAAGATAGGTTTTCAGCTTGTGATCGTGAAAGGAAAAATCTCCTAAAAATAACAAGAAACCTGGAAGTAACAATTCAACAGCTGCAAGACAACCCAAAGAAACATAACTTAAGAAGAAAAGAAGTGAAAAAGCAGGAGTCAACACAAATGACATTAAAAGTCTATTTACAGAAATAATATCAGAAAACTCCCCAAGTGCGGGAAAAGGAAGTGACATTCAGGTAAGTGAAGCATATAGAACTCCAGCTAGCCATAACCAAAATAAATCTACACCCAGACATGTAATAATCAAGATCCCAGAACTTCAACACAAAAACAGAATATTAAAAGCTGTTAGGAAAAGAAACAGATCACCTATAAAGGAAAACCCATCAGAATCACAACAGACTTCTCAACACAAACCATCAAGTCAAGAAGAGCTTGGAGTGAAGTATTTCAAGTCCTGAAAGAAAACAATTTCCAATCCAGATGGATGTATCCTGCAAAACTATCTTTCAAAATTAATGGAGAAACAGGATACTTCCATGACAGAGAACAACTGAAGGAGTTCATGACCACCAACCAACCCTACAAAGAATACTGAAGGACATTTTAGAGAGAGATAAAAAAGACCACAGCTCCAGAAACAGTGGCAGAGGAGTGTCACTGAGTGGGGCAGACAATTGAATGGAGAGGAAAAGTAGGCAGCCAATGGCAGGAAAATAGCGTGGCAGAGACGAGGCAGTGCATGTTGGCCATAACCATTAACGCAGATGGCCTCAATTCACCAATAAAAAGAAACACAGCAGAGTGGATCAGGAGACAGGATCCATCAATATGCTTTATACAAGAAACACACTTAACTTGAAAGGGGGTTTATAGACTGAAAATCAAAGGAGAGAGAATAATGTTGTATGTGACAGGGAACCAGAGAGAAGTGGGGGTAGCTTGCCAATTAGCTGCAGAGTGGGCAAGAAAGACATGGCATTTACACGATGGAAAGCTTCTCAGCTATAAAGAAAGATAGCCTTGAGGCTCTTGTAGGTAAATGGATACAACTTAAGATGATGCTCATGGATGAAATGATCCAGAGTCATATGGGTGAACATCATGTTGTCTCCTAGTACAAAAAACTAAAGGAGTTAGCCGGGTGTGGTGGCGCACGCCTTTAATCCCAGCACTCAGGAGGCTGAGGTAGGCGGAGCGTTGTGAGTTCGAGGCCAGCTTGGGCTACAACGCAAGCGCAAGGCCAGTCTGAGCTACATAGTACGACCGTGCCTCAAAAAACCAGGGCCGGGAGTTTGGCTCAGTGCCTTAAGCGCTGCCCTGGCAGGCGCGAGGTTGTGAGTTCAATCCCCGGTGCTGAAAAAAAAAAAAACAAAACAAACAAACAAACAAACAAAAAAACTAAAGGAGTTAGTAGGATTCAAAATACACAATACATATTGTAAAAACGAAAGGGGAGGAAGTATCTAAAAAGGGAAGGCATTTGGCCATTGTTAATCTATTATCGTGATTTGAATCCCCTATTGTTTTCATTATTCTATTTGGTTTTATTCTGTTTCAGTGTGTCTAATGTTACTATATTTGATGGCATGGACAGCTATTTCAAAAATAACAAAATACATTGTGGTAGCCTTTATTGATTTCCTATTACCTTGTTTTGAAACCCTGTATTGCTTTCATTGTTTTGTTTTGAGTGATTTTATTCTGTTTTGATTTGTTTGATTGTATTATGTCTGATGATATAGGCAACTACTTAGAAGATAACAAGAGACATTATGATAACAGCTGTTATTTTACTATTGTTTGGAAGTCCTGTATTGCTTCCATTGTTTTGTTTTTATTCTGTACTATTTTGTTTGATTTTATTATGCCCAATGATATGGGCAGTTATTTTGAAGATAACAAGAGGAATTATAGTAGCCATTATTGATTTCCTTTTACCTGTTTTTTGAAATCATATACCATGTTCATTGTTTTATTTTGATTGACTCTATTCTGTTTTATTTTGTTTGGTTTTATTCTCTTCAAAATTAAAAAAAAGCAGTATTTAAAAGAGATAGTGTGTTGAATAATTGAAAGCATATTGCACAGTACTGTGTGTCCACACAGAAGATGAGCAGTAAACTAATAAATGGAAATATTTTGTAAGTGCATTTCTAGTTTAGCATTCAGCCATGTGGAATGGTTAAGAATGACTTCAACTGTGATACTTTCTTTGATTTCTAGGACTTGTCACAAGGCTGCGGTACCCCGTTAGTACAAAGGGGAAGAACGCACCAACCACAGCAGGCTTCAGCTATGGTAACTCTCACTTTGTCATTGCATTGGCTGATTTCCCTTGAATCCTTAGAATCCTTTATCACAAAACAAATTTAGATGTATAAAATTCTACTCTGTGGAACTTTTTAAAAATAAGTTTATAGTTTGGATCTTTAGATGATTATACTTCATAGCTACTGTAAGTCTAAGTTTTCTGTTTTATTTGTGAAAGTTTTTTTTTATTAGTACATGCTTGCAGTAGACAATGATTACATTCCTCATGCGGAGTAGGTACCTGTATATAACACATCTTGATGCTTTTTTTCATTCCCTCCCCTTTGCCCCTCTCCCTCTCTCCATCTCGTGTTCTCCATGCCCTTTGCAGAAGATCTGTCTCCTTATTATTTCCTATTATCTATCTTTTATTTTGCTCTTTGTTGATATTCTGGGTTTTTCATACAAGAGAAACTATGCTATGTTTAAGCTTGTGTGTCTGATTTATTTCACTTAACATTATAGTCTCAATTCATTTTTCCACAAACAATTAAGAGAGATTTCAGCTCTCTTACTGTTAGCCTAGGATTAAGGATTATCCTTCTTTATGGTAGAGTAGGTTTTCTATTTTCATCATTCATAATTGAGTAGGAAACTTTTCATGAATGAAAAATAGACTTTATGACATTACATCTAAAATAAATCATAGCCCCCTGGGTGTGGTGGCACACACGTGTAACCCCAGCACTCAGGAGGCCGAGGCAGGATGATCGTCGCTAGTTTGAGGCCAGCCTGGCCTACAAAATGAGTTTAAGGCTAGCCCAAACTGTATAGTGAAACCCTGCCTGAAAAAAGACCAAATAAATAAATAAATAAAATAAATCACAAACCTTCCTGGTTTGCACTGGTTTTGTAGATTACTCCTTGAAATGAAGGTAGAGGTAACAGAGAAGGCTTCCAACTTGATTGTTTCTGTTGCTTCTGGCAAAAACCTTTTTAAAACAGCAGGTTTAATTTTTCCTAACTTGGTAAAATGGAAAAAGAAAAATTTCCCAACAAATACAGGGTGAAGAGTGATAAAGGAGAAAGTATCTGTTTTTTAAAGCAGCTTGAGACCATACTCTTAAATGTAAATATCTCATTGTCTCTCTGTTGTGAGAAACTGAAAGAGTAAGAAAGGACCAAAATGTATAATAGATATTGTGAAATAGGAAGAAATTGTTCAAAAGGAAAGAGGAACTAGGGAGAGGGAAGGGGAAAAGGAAGGAAAGGAAAGAAAAAAAACCGATAAAAGAAGGATAAAATGGAAACAAAGCTTTGTAAATAAGAAAGGGAAGAAGGGTTGAAGGGAGGGTAGGGAAAAAAAGAGGAATCAAGATATATCATATACCCTATGATGACTCCCTATGATGAATGTGGTCATTATGTACATCTAAATTGTACCAATAAACTTAATAAAAAATGCAGCCATAAAGTACCTGAGCTTTCAGCTCTCTTACTGTTAGCCTGTCTTTCAGGGTGTCCCCCTCTTGCACTCCTTTGCTTGTTCGCACTGGGACAGTTCGGAAGGGGTGCAGAAGGCCGCCCTGTGCGGTCAGGCGCAGGTGCGGCTGTGTTCTGTGCTTCCCCACTGCTTGTTACAATGTTATCCTCTAACTTTGAGGGTGCGCTTGGTTAGCCATCCCTCCCCGCATTGATGCTGCCTTCTCCTTATTAACTTGTTGCTCTCCTCTCTGTCTTATAGAGAAATGGGAGATTAACCCTTCGGAGCTGACCTTCATGAGGGAGTTGGGGAGTGGGCTGTTCGGAGTGGTGAGACTCGGCAAGTGGCGAGCCCAGTACAAAGTAGCCATCAAAGCGATTCGCGAAGGGGCCATGTGTGAAGAGGACTTTATAGAAGAGGCTAAGCTGATGATGTAAGTCACTGTCTCCTTCCAGGCTACATTTTTGTATTAAAGAGCAGTCCCTCCCCAGCTAATTACCCGCTGGTTTCCTTGCCTGTAATAACTCTGAGTCTGGCTTCACACCAGGAAGCTAACCCACCCGAAGCTGGTGCAGCTCTATGGCGTGTGCACGCAGCAGAAACCCATTTACATCGTCACCGAGTTCATGGAGCGGGGCTGCCTTCTGAATTTCCTCCGGCAGCGACAAGGGCTCTTCAGCAGAGACATGCTGCTGAGCATGTGTCAGGACGTGTGTGAGGGCATGGAGTACTTGGAGAGAAACAGCTTTATTCACCGAGACCTGGTAACTGCATGCCCCGTATTCCCATGAGTCCCCTTACCTGCCTTCTCTGTCCCACAGTCAGCCAAAGATCCGTGGGGTGTTAGCACACACTTTTTGTTTCTAACACTGTTTCAGCATTATTTTTAAACTTGGTAAATTTCATTCGCCTCAGAACTTTAAAGGAAATATTTTTATGAACTCGTAATAATTTATAGAGTAACTCCGAGCAAGTTTCCATGTGTTTTTGTTTTTTTGTTTGGTGGTACTGGGGGTCAAACTCACAACCTCACACCTGCCTGACAGACGTTTAAGCCACTGAGCCAAACTCCCAGCCCTAGTTTTTTGAGGCAGGGTCGCACTATGTAGCTCAGGCCGGCCTTCCGCGTGCGTTGTAGCCCAAGCTGGCCTTGAACGCACAACGCTCCACCTACCTCAGCCTCCCGAGTGCTGGGATTAAAGGTGTGTGCCACCACGCCCAACTTCCATGCGTTATTTGACCTCCTCAAAAACCCCGTGAGCTAGCTGGTCCTGCAAGGTTTATTACCATCAGTGTTTTAGCTTCAGGGAAGTGAAATGACTTGCCTGATGGGGTAAAATAGAGAAGTTAGGGTTGACTTACTGTCTGACTGAATCCTAAACTCTTCCACCTCACACACTTTGCACAGAAGCTGTCTGAGAAATTCTTTAATTTCTTTTTTCCTTCAAACCATCAGGAAAAGATGGAGGCTTATGTTAACTTGTGAAAGTAACAGGGAAAGAAATCTGGTACTGGTTTTAAATAATGGTGATGGAGACACATCGTAGTTTTTTCTTTCTCCCTTTCTCTTCATTTTTCTTTCCTTCTATTTTTCCTCTCTACCTGTTATTCACAAATGTGTTTGTTTTTAGCATATCTATCAATAGCATTGCCAGTCTACCTTAGTTCTTTCACCAAAATAAAATATAATTTACATTTAGGACTGTCCCCCATATTTTAGCTTTCTTATCATGAAACAGGGACACAATAGCAGCAAGCAGTTTAGAAAAAAATTAAAGTCACCTAAAAGAGGCATTGTTTAATAAGTATTTTACAAATGTAAACTCATTTAGTCACCAGAGCAACCCTAAAACTAGGGACTATTAATATTCCCATCTTATAGATGAAGAAACAGAGATGCAAATAAGATAAAATAACATCAGTAGTCCAGTAACTGTGGAATTAGAATATGGACCTGGGAAGATAGACTCAAAAATAAATGCTTCTCTCTCTCAGAACTTCTTTCTCTTTCTCTTTCTCTTTCTCTTTGTCTTTCTCTCTCTCTCTGTCTCTGTCTGTCTGTCTCTGTCTCTTTGTCTCTCTGTCCCTCTCTCTCTCCTTGTTTTTCTGAGACACGGTCTCACTATGTAGCTTAGTCTGTTCCTCAACTCACTATATAGCCCAGGCTGGCCCCAAACTCATGGTGATCTTCCTGTCTCAGCCTCCTGAGTGCTGGAATGACAGGGCTGCATCCCCACCCCTGGGTATTTCTATATTTAAAGCATAATAGAAAACTGAAGATTTGGTGATGGAAGATTTGATTCCCTAGGGGTGTTTGGGGATGGTTACATACTGTTTCTGAGACCTGTTTCCACATCCGTATTTGTGAGTTATAACATTGCTTTGTTCACAAGACTGTTTTAAAGATCACAGTGTAGTGGTTGTACTAGTTTACTTTCCCACCAACGATGACCAAAGGTTCTTTTCCCCCTACAACCTCATCAGTTTTTTTTGTTTTTTGAGATCTTGATGATACCATTCTTTGTGGAGTAAGATGGAATCTCAGTGTTATTTCAATTTATTTCTTTAATGGCCAAACTTGCTGAGTTATTTTTCATTTTTAATTTCAATTTCAAATTTAATTGCCCATTTTTTGACTGGGTCTTATTTTTGGGGAGGGGTCTAATTTTTTGAGTTCTTTGTATATTCTAGATATGTATTAGTCCTCTGTCTAAGGCATGGTTGGCCACAAATTTTTCCCATTCTGTAGGTTGCCTCTTCACTCTGTGTGTTGTTCTCTTTGCTGTGCAGAAGCTTTTATTTGATATGATCCTATTTGCTGGTTGTGGGTATTATTTCTTGTGCAACTGGGGTTCTGCTCAGAAAGTCCTTGCCTACATGTATGTCTTTGAGAAATTAATATGAAGATTCTTCAAAAAACTAAAATTAGAAATTCCACTTGACCAAGCTGTACCACTGTTGGGTATATCCCAGAAAGAGTTAAAGACATTGTATTACGTGAATGCCAATATTTATAGAAGCACAGTTCATAAACAGCTAAATTTTGGAAGTAGCCTATATATCCACGCACAGATGAGTGGATAAAGAAAATATATTACTCAGACATAAAGAAAGATAATTCTGAGTCATTAGTAGGAAAGTGGATACACCGCGAGACTATAACACTAAGTGAAATAAATTAGGCACAGAAAGTTAAAAATTACATGGTTTTGTAACTGGGTGTGGTGGCACACTCCTGTAATCACAGCACTGGGGAGGCTGAGGCAGGAGGATTGTTGCAAGTTTGAGACCACCCTGAGCTACAGAAGTAAGCCCAAGGCCAGCCTGAACTGCATAGTGAGACCCTGTCTCAAAAAGACAAGAAAAAAAAAATTACGTGGTTTCTTCTATATGATAAATCTAAAATATAAATAAAGAGAGAACTAAAAGGTGCTAGGACACAGGGATGCAGAGTTTGTGGAATGGGAAAGGGATCTGGGATGGAGAGAAAGCATGGCAGGGAGGTGAAGGGGAATAAAATGATTAAAACGTGAATGTATCTTTGCCAATTCCCCAAGATGAATGGAATTGTTATGTATTGCAAACATAACCAATAAACATTATCATGGTGTATAATTGGGGCAAAAGGCCCTGTCCAGTAGACATGATATATGTATCATTATAGTATTATAATACTATTTATGGTGATTATGCTCAGTGATGACAAAGAGCCTCTCTGAATTATATTAGTACTCATGAACGAATCGTCTTCCTCTTTTTGGTACTTATAAAAGGATGTAAGTTGAATATCTTCACAAATGTGGTAAACGACACCTGGGCACATAGACCTTGTGTTGGTAAAAAGAAGTTTTGATGTTTTTGTGCCTATGATGCTGATGATAGTCTGGTAGGTTTATAGTACCACAAGGGGAAGGTTCTCATGTTTTTGTCTCCCAGGAGGAGAAGCCTGTTGATCACTGAGTGAAGGCACAGTGGATGTCTTCAGAGGAAGGGCGGCAACTTGGGGAATGGGCACTAACACTTGAGACTCTTAAAATACAATCATCAGGAGAAAAGAAAATCTCATATAAGTGAAATTGCCACATGCATAAAATAAGATTCTGAACAGACAGGAAGAAAACTACATTTTAGCTTGTGGGTTACAATGTTAAAAATATTATCACATCTTCCTTCTGAGAAATGCTGTTTTTCTACCAAACTATTTTCTTAAACCTTAAAGAATGGGCAAGAAACACAATTAAATAATTCCTCTTTTCTTTCTATGACAAGTTAAGAATATCATGTTTTATTTTATTTTTAGTATCATGTTTTAATATCCTGGAAACCTCATAAATGATGAATGGGACACTGTTTACCTACAGCTGTCCTTTTGACTGTTTAGGACTGAGGTGACTGATCACTGGTTGACCATTGCTTTGATGGTTTTGTGTTGTTAAACTCACTACTGAGGCCCTGAATGAAGGGCTTCAAGAGATGTTGATACTTAGTTAAAAAATCACGTAAGTTTAATGAGAGTAGAGCCAGAAGAACAAAAATGGGTTGACCTTCCTATTGGCCTTTGTGTAGGTGTGAATATTTGTAAAGATGATGTAATAATGCCATATTGAAAACATAACTTTCTGACCCATTTTGTCTTCCTACCTATTCTTTCATACATACACTGGAGACACTTTCATGGGGATAAAATAATTTATATGAAGACATTCCTACTCTTTGTAGTTATTGAATACATTACAGTAAATGATAGCAGAGATTGTATTTTTCTACTGCTATTGTGGAACTTTTTTTGTTTTGTTTTGTTTTTTTGGTCTTTTTGAGACAGGGTCTCTCCTATGCAGTTCAGGCTGGCCGTGGGCTCACTTTATAGCCCAGGCTGGTCTTGAACTTGCAAACGATTCTCCTGCCTCAGCTTCCCAAGTGCTGGGATTACAGGAGTGTGCCACCACGCCTGGCTTGTTACTGTGGAATTTTTAAAACTAATATGCCTCTTTAATGTTTTCCAGGCTGCAAGAAATTGTCTAGTGAATGAGGCAGGAGTTGTGAAAGTGTCTGATTTTGGAATGGCCAGGTATGGTTGGGTGCATGTGCTTGGAGGGGCTATTCACACACACACACACATTGTTGTATGGAATTAATGTGTGGTAATTAATAACCAAATCTAGCAGTTCTAGACAAATGTATTAAAATAAGCATGTTTTCGGTGTTAATCATTCTCTCCACTAGGTGGTGGTAGAGCCTGCTAAATACACAACTTTTCAACCTCGTTTTTTCCACAAGCCATCGTTTGGTGATCAGATACGTAGTGTAACCACTTTCTTGGTGTTCTGTTCATTTGATTTTTGAAGTTTTAGTAGTATGTTAGAAAAGACCATAGAAAGTATTTAGTTGTGCCTTTCTTTTTCCCTCTGGCCATTTCTGAGCTTTGCGCACCCCACCCACCCGCTCCCTCTGGTCCGGAGGAAGGAGAGGTAGGCCCTGTGGTGAATGCGCGCGGTGGCGGAGCAGGGAAAGCGGCCATGACGGCCTGGCGCTCTGACCTGCACCTCTGTGCGGCCCGTGAGCCAGCAGTGGAGTCTGCATTTTGAAATGGTTGAGGCAAATTCAAAGATTAGGCTGAAGATGATCTGAGATGCCGAAGTCGGTGTTTGTAAAAGCAGTGTTACTGAGACGGAGCAGTGCGTATGCCAGTGCATGGTCTGTGACGGCAGTGCCACGCGGGTGCGGCCGAAGGTTGTCCCGGACTGTGTGGCCCCGCGTGGGGGCTGAATGACTGTGCATCAGAGAAGCAGCCGCCAACCTCCTTGGAGAGATTATTTAGGGTGGGGCAGGAGCGCCGCATGCGCCTTAGATCTAGTGTCCAGGAAGACCTTCGGCGATTAAATAGAGACCCAAAGGCGGACGTAATCAATTAGGTGAAAATCTAGGCAGGGAGTATTCCGGGTGGAAGGAGCAACTCAGACCAAGCTGGGTGTCTGGGGTGAGTCCGGGCTGCTCGGGGAACCGGAGAAGGCCAGGCCGCTGGCGCAGAGGCGGCATGGGGGCAGTCCCAGTGCAGCCGAGGACTGGGCCCTGGGGAGCCGCGCTCTGCTCCTGAGGACGCTCAGGGTAGGGAGGTCAGAGCTGGCTCTGTCAGCCTCTTACCTCTAGAAGCATGAACGACCCAGGTCTCACTGTTGCTTCATATAAAGAGGCTGCCTGATGGCCAGTCCTCAATTTCCATACGTTCCTTCTTCAGATATTTGGCTTTTAGAAAATCTATTTTCGTATCATCCACTGTTAACAGCACTGTCTATGTAGTAATTTCTTTTTTTTTTAAATTTTATTTTAAAGATAGTAAAATCCAACAAAGCAAAACAGAACAAAGTCAATCAAAACAAAGCAGTAGAATTGGTACAGAACTTCAAAGCAGGATACTAGGAAAACAATAGCTAGTATCTATGTAGTACTTTCACACTCCCCTGGCTGAAGGCAGTTTGACCCAGCCCATGGTGGCATTATTGGCCATTGATCATCTTTGTCTATGTAATACAATGAAGGAAGCTTCTGCATTTATTTGAGTATTTTCTCATGGCAACGCTTAGAAATTATTAACACATGTAATAATAGTCAGGCATGGTGGTGCATGCCTATAATCCCAGCATTTGGGAGGCTGAGGTAGGAGGATCTCTGTGAGTTTGAGGCCAGCCTGGGCTACAAAGTGAGTTCAAAGCCAGCCTGAACTGCATAGTGAGACCCTGTCTCAAAAAGACAAAAAACAAAACAAAACAAAACAAAATAAAAATCCCAATGATAATAATATATATATTCCCCTTATAAATATGTACAGAACAAATTACAGAAATAGTTGAAGCCCTCACATCTACCACCCTTACTCAGAGTCTCCCCATAAAGAGCCACTGTTACTAGATTCTGTGTCCTTCCGAAGGATGTACGTGCACATAGAAAAATCATATGATATTGTTCTGAATATCTGTGGGATGGAGACTCACTATGCAGCCCAGGTTGGCCTCAAACTCATGTCGATCCTCCTGTCTCAGCCTCCCAAGTGCTATGATTACAGGAATGTGCCACCACACTTGGTCATTTTGCCTTTTTAATTTGCTTTTTTCATGTGCTGTAGTTTTAAGTTGTCTCTGTGGAGTCATGGGTGAGTCAAAGCGTGTGGGTCTGTACCCTGTAAACCACTTCCTTTTGGGCAGCTCTCCTCTTGCATGTCAACCTGTGGGTAAGATTTTGGTTCAAGAGAAAAATCGCTTTTTAAAAAAATTTATAAGCTGTTTTATTGTATTCTGCCCCTACTGCCTAATAAAATAAAAAGACGAACATAAGAATGAAAGCATGGAACTAATGTTGTGATATAGCCCTCTCATGCCCCTCAGTTTTGCTGAGAGGAAGGTGGAAATCACCCATGTGGTCACCAAGGTGGCCTTTAGCTTCAACCGGATGCTGACAGGCCTTTAGTCAAGTGTGTTTTTGATGTAAGGGAGAAAAATGAAAGCATGTGTGGAAAATACAGTTCATACTTCAGAAGTGCAAACCCATGGTGTTCTTCCTCTAGGTACGTTCTGGATGATCAGTACACAAGTTCTTCTGGTGCTAAATTCCCCGTGAAGTGGTGTCCTCCCGAAGTGTTTAATTATAGCCGTTTTAGCAGCAAATCAGATGTCTGGTCCTTTGGTAAGCTCCGTGCTCCACAGTTCCTCAGCTCTGCTTTGAGGAGGAAACCAGCACATCATTCTGTAACCCTTATCCTTTTCCAGGTGTTTTAATGTGGGAAGTGTTCACTGAAGGCAGAATGCCCTTTGAGAAAAACACCAATTACGAAGTGGTAACCATGGTTACACGAGGCCACCGACTCTACCGGCCGAAGTTGGCATCCAAACACGTGTATGAGGTGATGGTGAGGTGTTGGCAGGAGGTATAGCCATGTCTTTTTCTCTTATTCTCTAAAACATTTAGGGGTTGAGCTTAGTGGGTAGATAACATACAGCCTTTGTAGCCTAGGAAGGTGACACACGTTTTACGGTGACTTCAAGCTGTAGGGAGGAAGCCGAGCTGCTCAAGTCAGTTCTGAGTAATGAACTGGAAAATCTAATAATTAATTTAATAAATTCAGGCTGCTCCCTTATCCCAAATGGGCAGTCCTTCTACTGTTGTCCGGGCCAGGGACTAGGGAATAGGCTCGGAGAAGTTGCTCCTTTTCTTTCTGTGAGTCACTGGTGGGGGTGAAGTATCACTCGTTCACCAAGGAGAATTTCTCCCCGCAAACTTCAATTTCCCAAGATCTCTTTACCTAGTCTCTGGAAATTCTGGAATGTTACTTCATGGAAGAAATTAGACACCAAAACAACTTTTGAAAAACAATGACTTTAACTCACATGTGTTGTGCATTAGGTCCTGTACCGAATGCTTCAGATTTAGTTCTCAAAACAACCCTTGCAGGTGTGGAAGCTTTTACAATGACCATGGGATTTAGGCTTAGGAGGTTGATGTTTGGTCAGTTAGCTACAGAACAGCAGGTGCTTGTGTGACCCCCCACGGCTCAGCCACGCTGTCACTTCCTGTGACACCTCCCACCTCCCAAGAGCACTGACTGGGATGGGCAGACACTTTCTGGGCAGGAAGTGGTACTGGGGGCAGGAGGAGAACAGCACAAAGGTAAGGAGGTGGTTATAAACATGGTGCGTACTCGGGGTGGAGATTAGTCTGATTTACAAGAGGGCCCACGTGAAGCTTTTCGTGGGAAATGAATTGGGTAACAGAGGTTGGAGAAAGGGCAGGTTACAGAGGCCCTGAAAATGAGCAGGGCTTGATTTCACAGGAACTGAGAGGTCCTTCAATGGGGACATGAAAGTGTTGTCTTAGAGATTAGTCTAGTGACAGTACAGGGAGGTGGTTAGAGCAGAGACAGACGTGTGTGGAGATGCCTGCATCTCCAGGCCCAAAGTGGTGACTTCCTCTCTGTTGTCTGCTGTGTTGTAGGAGTTGGAGCAAGAAGACTTTTCTTTGGAATGAATTCTGGCACCCACTGTTTTTCTTTTTTAATTGTAGAAACCAGAGAGTAGACCCTCGTTTGAAGATTTGCTGCGCACGATAGATGACCTAGTTGAATGTGAAGAAACTTTTGGAAGATGAGTGGCACTGTGACCAAGGGCTTGCAGATTCCAAAGCCTGGGGAGGAAACAGCAGTTTGTGGCTGAATTAACTTGGCACCTGGTTGTGTGGACTGTTTTATTTACAAAGTGAAACACTGACAGCGTTTGCTTCTAGACCAGCCTTTGCTCTGTGACCGAATCTTCCCGATTGTGGAAATGTTACCTTAGAACTGGTGACCAACAGCATTCCAGGCACTGTACTCAGGCCCTGGGGTTTGCTCATTTTGGGGTACACATGGGACCATGTTAGCTGGTGCCAGTATAAGGACAGAGTATTAGGGAAGGGTAGGGTACTGGAGCCAGTTGGAGGACTTTTCTTTCCTTTGACTTCTACAGAGATCTTGGCCTGGGGCACTGTCTGAATCAAGAATCTAACTTGGATCTCTGTTTTCAAGACTTTTTTTGTCCTTTTGAGACATGGTCTCACTATGCAGTTCAGGCTGGTCTTGAACTCATTTTGTAGCCTAGGCCAGTCTCAAACTCACAACAATCCTCCTGCCTCAGCCTCCTGAGTACTAGGATTACAGGTGTGTATCACCATGCCCGGCTTCAAGACTGTTCTTCGTATTACATTTAAAATATTTGTATGCTGTATATTTTGTAAATACATATAATATATAAAGTTATATATTTATAAAAAACATGAGCTGTTATTTTATTTTGTAAAATTTCAAACTTACCTTCTTAGGATTAGAGACTTTAAGAACGGGAGCTCTCCTTTTTTGTGGTTCAGATGTTCCTTACCCAAGAGAGGATCCTTTTCTAACCCTCTTTCCCTTATGTAGACACGTCTGGGTATCCTTCCCAGCCTTGGTCCTCATGGGGCCCATGTTGGGGATATGTGACCCTGCCATGGTGGCCGTGACCAAGTGGAACCGGGTGAAAATTTGAAAGTGGGAATGAGTTGGTTCCTAAAATCTCAAGACCTTGCTCCAGGGCCCTGATACTTCGATTGCAGGTGCCCGGCCCTGGCGAAGTCTCAGGTGATGTTCTTGATGAAGACCAGCCTCACCTCCAGGGGGGCCCCTGGTGAAGCTCGGGCTGCTGCAGAGTGCAGGGAGCTCTCGAGGGAGGTGGAGGTGGTCTGAGCTGACACCTCCGGATTTCTAAGGGCCTGGTGGGACTTGGCTTCCTGGCTCGGCACGACCGTCGCTCACGGCTTCCCCATAAACCCTGCCTCCCCTTTTGTCTGAGGGGAGTTCTTGCCCTTACCCACCTCTACAACACCAACTGAATCAGAGCCTCCCTCTGTTCTCAGGAGCCCCACAGAAAAGATCCCCCCTCATTTGCCAGTAGCAGAAACCATGCCAACGTGGTTTTGGGTGTTTGTCAGGGTAGACAGCTGGGGAAGACACGGCACCTTCCTTCAGGAGTTCTGTGCACTCTGGGGATTGCCGTGGTCTCGGTGCCGTGAAGCTTGTGATGAACACGCAGGACGGTGCCGGCTGCTCTGAGTCACTCTTCGCTGTGACCCTGGAGAAACATCTTTTCAGTCTGCAGTCTGCCTGGCAGCCCATCTGCTGAAGGCTGTGTTCACTGCGTTCTTGGACCCTTGATAAGGGAGAGAAGTCACAATTTGCCACATTCTTTCTCTTCTTCCTGTTTAATGTGTCCCCATCACAAAACCATACATACCTTGTATGTAACTTGTAGCTTGGCCCCGGAGCTGGCTCTAAGGAAGCTGCACCTTACTATCCCTGCCCGCCCTGGCCCCTTCACTACTCACCAGGCGAAACTGTGGGGAGAACCAGGCGGTGGTGGAGAAAGCCAAGAGAAGGAACACTTCCTACCCTGTCATCGCTGCTTCTGACAGGGAAACAAGAAAGATAATAGCTGGCAACATTTGGGAACATTTTCTTCAAAAATCTTCAAATATTTTTCCCCAGAATTTAAAAAAAAAAAAAAAAAACAAACCTTTATAGTTAAGGCAAAAGATGAAGTAAAAAAATAGAAGTATCCATCCAGAATACAACAAAAGATCTTAACCTACAAAGTAAGAAATAGCAAGGGCAGTCTGCCTTCCAGGGGCCTGCGCGACCGGCGTGGACCCCAGGAGGAAAAAGAAATGGGCTTCTCGGGAGCCCACCCCGCCAGGCCTGAGTACCTCCAACCAAGAGACAACTAAGTCTGCCTTCTGGGGGCCTGCGCGACCGGTGTGGACCCCCAGGAAGACAAACATGCACCCCCCTCTTCCACCCGTATGCCTACCGGTGCGCAGGCTAAGAATCAAGGACAAAGCTCTGCCACCCTGCTCGTTTGGTGGTCTAGCTACGTTGATAGCAACTAAGGTACACAAAACAACTAAATGCTAGTATTGTTTTGTTCATTTTGCAGGCCTAGGCCTGGCAGCCTGAGCATCTCTTTGGAAGATGACAGTATGCAATGTAGCAAAAATGGGGGATTCTCTCCTGTCTTGTCTTTGAGACCCAATATTGTTCTCTTTGTTTTGCTTTATTCTGATTAATTTGTTTTGGCCTTATTTTATACTCTGTTTTTATTGGTTTTATTGTGTGTTTTTTTGGTTTGATTTTACTATACCTGTTGGAATGGTCAACTATCTGAAAATAACAAGATATACTATAGTAGTTATTGTTTTCATAGTATCTTTCTTTGAAGTTCTGTACCAGTTCTACTGCTTTGTTTTGATTGACTTCATTCTGTTATGTGTTGTTGGATTTTGCTATCTTTAAAAAAAAAAATAGCAAGGGCAAGGTGAATATGCTATGTCTTCACTAAAGTTGCCCCCTTCATTAGTTAAGTTTTGCTTGTGTTTTCCAGTGGGATGAAGTAAAATTGTGTAACGCATTTTGTGCTGTTGATATTGTTTTCATATTTCTCAGTTGTGCCTAAGTCCCTTGTAAAGGTAGTCAGCTTTTTAAGTGTATCATTGGATTGGCTCCACCCCAAAGAAGGCCCCTGAAATGTCAATCCTGACTCTTGGGACAGAACTTGGTATTCTAAAGCCTAGAATCCAATTGTTTCTATCACCAACCGTGTAACTTTGGGCCATGTCCCTTATCCTGTCTGCTCCTTTATTTTATTATGTGTCCAGAAAGGGCAATTTGACTTGATGATTTTAAGACTCCTTTTACAAAAGTGTTGTGATTTCTTGAAAATGTTGTTTATAGTCTCCACCTACACATATGGGAAGGAGGAAATAATAGCAAGCACCCGCAGGATGCAGATGATTGAACTTTCTTATATAGGCCATGAGGCCGTCATTCACATGCTTTGAGGTTTTTAGAATAGGAAAATAGGTGGGGTTAACTTTGCACGTGAGAAACGTCTGAGGCAAACGATGCTTTCAGTTAAAAGATACGCTTTTGTGAGTGGAGCCCAGCTAAAGAATTGAAGACCGTCTTGTGTGGCTCTGCAGAAAGATAGCCATGATCCTGTCCACCTGTGAGTAAGATGGGCTTGGTCACTTGTTTTCGTGGCTTGTTCTGGGCGTGTTACTTACTTTTGGACCCAAGGGGAAGTTTTGTCTAAGCTGGCTGAGCACTGGTGGAATTTTGAAGTTTTCTCAGATGTAGCCGTAGGGTTTTTTTGGGGGAGGGTTATTTCTTATTTAAAGCACTGTGGTGATGCAACACTAGTAACTTCTTAGCACTGAGAACACAAATGAAAACAGCAAATGTCATATCCTTACCTGTACCTACAGCATGTGCTGAAGCACAGTCAGGGTGAAGTGTTTTTTTAGAATGGTATCAAGTGTAAAGAACTCAGGGCTGCTGACCGGGAGACCAAATGCTAGTTCTGGCTTTGTTACATGCTTGGTGGTCACCACTGGCAACTCCCTAACATCAAGTCCCTGTCTAAAATGAGGGCTGCGTTTTACCCACCTTCCCCCGCGATACTGTAAAGAAGCAACAGATAAAAATGATGGATGCAACTGGAACTTAATTGTGGTGTTGCTTTGGAAGACTACTCAGTACATTTTGCAATTTTTGGAATGCTTATTAATTTATCTATAAAACTCAAGAGGGCTTTATTGTACACATAGTCAAAAGTAGGGAAGAAAAATACTTTCTCTGATTTTAATTCTCAGTGTCTCTGGAATCTTCATCAAGGCTCAGATTAGGCCTGCCACCAAAGTCAAGTTTTCATATTTCTCATTTTTAGCTGGCAATAGGAATGGTTGATTGTAATTTTTAATTATCATCTTGTTAGAATCCAACAGTTCTTGGTAGGATTTGTAAAAAATAAACCATGCTATTTCAGTTGTGCCTGCCCAAATACGTCTTAAAGCCCTAATCTGCTCAGATAAAAACAAGACTGCCAGCTAGCAAAAATACAGGCCAAGCAGATCAAAGCAGGAAAAGCTAAAAAGCAGCAACATGTGTCCCCACCTCTCCTGCTGGCAGGACAAAGCTGAGCAGTGACATAATAAATATTAAAAGCTGTGACAGCATTGGTTCTTCATTTCCCCAAAGGACAACTAGAGAAAAAGCTGAGAATTATAACAGGAAACATAGTTTATATATGTACAATAATTATGAGGGCTGAGATAAGGTTTAGACTGCCTGGGGGTGGAGGGAAGGGACTACCTATCGGAGGGGTATTTTGGGGATCGTTCTCTGGCACAAAACGGGTGGGTTTCATGCATCTCGCTGTGCCTTCCAGCTGCTGATAATGTGATTCGATGGTCTGAATCACCTGTTTCCTTCTGCCATAAACTATAGCTAGACACAAGTCCATTTTCTTCTGGGTAAAATAATGAATGTGTACAGTTGTTAAGGAGAAAACCCAGTGAGTAGTTCTTTGGGGCATATTAAATTTAATAAAAAAAATTTATGTGTTTGCCAGTCATTTGCCAAATACTTTTGTTGTTTTGAGGGCTGTCATGGCAGCCGGCTCCCCAGGCTGCCACAGGGTAGGAGGTAGCCGTGGGTGGTGGGATATCGATCATACCAAGCGATGGCAGATTCTGAGTGGATGCAGGCACTGCTCCAGTGAGGTTTGACTGGTGAAAGGAAATTGGAATTGACAGGGTTTTCACTACCTAGCACAGACCTACCCCAGGAACGTTATTTAGATGATAGGGCCCAGGAGGAGTGGCTAAGGATTAGAAAATTTTGCCTCTTATCTCCCTTGCAGTCAATTTTTACCTGCTTTCTCTGCCATTTTCTCCCTTCCCAATTGAGAGAAAGAAAATTGTATAAGCAGTTCTTAAGTCTTAGTGTGCTTGACATGTGCCTGGAATTCTGTTAAAATGCACGTTTCTGGCCTCCATAGTTTGATCTGAGGGTGGGTAAGGACACTTTGAGCATACTGCCTATCCAGGACCTGTTTTTCTTTTTTCTTTTCTCTTTTCTTTTCTTTTCTTTTTCTTTCTTTCTTTCTTTCTTTCTTTCTTCTTTGTCTTTTTTGAGATAAGGTCTCACTATGCAGTTCAGGCTGACCTTAAGCTCACTTTGTAGCCCAGGCTGGTCTCAAACTTGCAACAGTCCTCCTGCCTCGGCCCTCCCAATTGCTGGGATTACAGGCATGCACCACCAGGACTTATTTTTAAAGCTCTCTTTTGGTCTTTGTATTGTGACTGTTGCAGCAGCCCTGCTAGCTTAATATACATTATTGCTCTTATTATTTCATTGTCTTCATTTCTGTTTTTTTGGTACCAGAAATCAAACTCAGGACCCTGTGCTTGCCAGGCAGGCGCTGTGTGCCACTGAGCTGTATCCCTGGTTTATTGCTCTTGTTATCAATGTGAAGGCAAGGAGGGTGGCTGGAATGGGCAGCCTCTAAAATCGTTTCCAAGTGGTGGCTGCCTCTAGGTAATCAAATGCACAAACAATTCTTCTTGAGTATCAACTGGACCTGGTACCTGCCTTCTTGTGGACAGAATATGGTAAAAACAATGGGTGTGCCATCTGAGGCCAGCTTGCAAGAAGGCCAAGCTCCTGTATTAGTGCTCTCTGGCTCTCTCTCGGACCATGAGTTGTCATATTGTGAGCCCCCTAAGGAAACCCCATCTGAAGGAAGCAAGGCCCCCAAGATCTGCCAAGGATCCTAAGAGTGAGCTTGGAAATGAATTTCTCATCTCAAGTTGAGCCCAGCTTGATTGCAACTTTGTGAAAGACCTTGAGCCACAGGCACCCAGCTAAGCTGTTTCTGGACTCCTGACCCACAGGAACAGTGATATCATAAATGTTTCAGTAGTTCTTGCTATCCTTTGTCCTCAAAACTAACCCAGTGGCCAAAGCAAGGAAGGCCAGAGATCAAAAACTTGTCTCTTTTCACTACCATTCTGCCTCTGTCTGTGGTTGATGCTGTTTCTCAAAAACAGGCGGAGTATTAAAGTGGACACTAGGGTATTTAGATAATTTCATTATTTCCTCCTGTAGCTGCCTGAAGTGTATAACAGCACCAATGGTAGCCACCAGCTGTCACTGCCTCACTGAGGGTCCCAGCCTTCTCACTCACTGAACTGCAGACCCTGTGGAGGCCCCTTGCCCACTGTCATCTTCCCTCCTGGTTACTACGCACAGAACGTGCTTCGGTGCCAGCCTTGTGGCCTGGCTGGGCTTCTACACCTTGTCAGCTGACCAGTCTAGGGTGTGACATGTGCTAAGATTATTGTGAACTTTGAGCCCACAGACAATAGAGTTCTAAGAAACAGGGCTCTCGGGTGTGGGGAGGGCAGAGGTTGTATGCAAAGTGACTGCAGAGTCCTGGTCACACCAGCTCATCAAGAGGAAGACACTAAAATTCTCATAGGACTTCCAGGTGCTGGGGATGTCTTTGCTGCCTAGGAGTTTGTCCTGGCTGCAGCTGGGAAACAGATGACGCATCTTTAGGTGAGACCAGTGGTCTTTCCTTGGAGCACTTTACTCCTGGGCACTCGAGCTGCTCAGGGCCAGGTGCCCCATCAGGCTTCCAGGCCTCTAGAATCTTCTCATCCCTTCTCCACATTGCACTCCTTCAGGTCCCTGACAATTCTAGCTCCATTCTTATCTTTCACCCTAATTTATCTCTTTACTGTCCTATTAGCCAGGAGAGTCTTTCCTCTTATCAACAAATCTCCTACCCCAGGAATTCTGCCTACTTTAAGGTTTTTGGACAGTGTAATGTTGAACAATAAAAGAGTTTGAGGTCAAACACAGAGTTCTTCACTTATTTTGTGAACACATTTTTAAAAAGCTAACAGTTCTGGTAAACATCACTTCTTAGATGAGTAGATATTGTAATATCAAAGGCACCCACACTCACCCACAAGATCATTTAACACTGTATGCAAGACTTTGGAATAAAGGAGAGCTTTCTAAATTGAATAAACCTTTCTATGAAAAACTCCTCGGATGATCTTTCTTCCCTTTCTTCCTCCTCCCCACTACCCCATTGGTACGGGTTTATGGTTTGGCTTTAGGAAGCCCTTTTAACTCCTGATCAGAGGTAAAAATCTGTCCTTCCCTGCAAATTTGGGTTAGCTCAGTTAAAATATGTCTTTCCTCAATGGACTATCAGTGGGCATTTAGGGAAGAGCAGTGAGAAAGTTTGATTTTTCTGTAAACTTCTGGGAAAAAACCAAGGCATCCTTTGCAGCAAATTACAGGATCAGCTCTGGTCATCCAAAGCCACGGTTCTGCGAAGTTTGCCTGCAGCCGGTCAGCGGCAGGTGCTGCTGGCACTAGAAGCTCATCATCTTGAAATAGCAATGTGGGGCCCCTGGGTTGGCCAGCAAGCCTGGTTTGAAGCTCAGGGTAGCTCATGAAACTATGTAATTTCAAGCCATGTTTTTAAATAAAAATTACCAGCCATCTGCAGGTTCTGATGAACACATTCAATCAGAATGAATTTCACTTGAGGCACTGATTCAGAATGAAACTCTGACATCGAAAATGCCAGGAGATGAACTTGATTTGATGCTGATGTAAACCTCAAGACATTAGAAACAAAAAAGAGTCAGCAGCTTTTCCTCCCTGGCAACCCTAATCCTTTGGCTTTTCAACTCCTGGCTTTGCTGGCTCAGAGGGGACCTTAGGTGCTGCTCTGACAAGTGGAACCTCTTACCTTTGCATCCTAATCAGAGCCCAGTCTTCACCACTCATAAGCCTCTGGGAGCAGAAAGAGTCCCAGCAGATGCCCAACCTAGATATAAGTAGGATGAATCTTTCCCAGGAAAGACCCTAAATACAAAATAAATGAAGGGTTCACCTGCCTGTTCCAGGAGAGATGTGCCAGTCCCAAAAGGTCACAGAGATTATGTCTAGATAGGATGCCCTCTCTCTGATTTGCTGGCACACGCATGCATTAAAGATATTTGCTGAGGAATAAGAAGTAGATGAAAAGTACAGGGCAGATGTCAGCCCAGGAGAGGAAGCCCAGCTCCTTCAGTAAAATCCTCAGCCCTAAACATCTTCTTCCCATGTGTCCTTCCTACATGCAAACAGTTACTGCCCACCTCGGGGCAGCTTAGGTTCTCCCTAAAGACTCTTAATATGCATGAATTCCTGCCTGAATTGGGAATGTTCTAGAAGAGCAAGAGCTTTCTCTCTGCAGATGAATCTGCAAAAGGATTCAGTGAATGATTTCTCTAGTCGCAGGGCACAACACAGAAGGGACTCGTCCATTTACTGACTCATCTGGAAGATCTGTAATGCTGTAAACTGGAAAGAACCACTGATCTAATAATCACTGACATCTTTCTCGGGATGAATTTTTAGCTCAGTACTTTAATCTATAAATAAAGATGCCTAGAGTCATAGGAAATCATACCAAGCAAGGGAACACTAAAGAGTCATTTGACCTTCAGGGATTTTCAGGTCATGCAATTATTTATTGGGAAGCAATTGTTTGCCCTCCCTTATGCTGGGCAGCAGGGATAGATCCATGCACATGAGAGAAGTTGGCTTCTCTGCTTACAACTGCTCTTGATTTTCTAGGGAAATAAAACAAAACCTTATAATTAAAGAAGCAGTGGAGTAGGTCTAGGTCTTTATTGAGAGGCAATTGTGTTTGCTATTGAATCAGGGAAAATTAGTCATTTTGAAAAGCTTTCCTTCCAAATTCCAGGGGAAGGTTTTGGTATAGAGTCCATTGTGCTGGTGTGAGGCCTGCACTGTGAGATTAATGAGCTGGGGGAGCCCTTGTTCTGGCCCCCAGATATTCCTGCCTGTTGGCAAATACCAGCAGTTTCCCAGTGGAAGTTCTCTGTATTTAAATTTAAACTGTTGTGATGGTTAATGTTATGAGTCACCATTGCTGGGTCACAGTGCTCAGATATTTCATCAAGCATGATCCTGGATGTTTTTTTGGTGAACCTTTTTATGTCTCATTATTGTTTTTCAATGTGATTGACATTTAAATGAGTGGGTTTCGAGGAAAGCAGGCTACACTATGCAACTGGTGGGCCTCCAGTTTTCCCTGATTGACGAGGAATTCTGCCAGCAGACTGCCTTTGGCCTCAAATTACAACCCCTCCACGAATCTCCAGCACACCAGCCTCTCCCAGCAGACTTTGGACTTGCTAGCCTCTCTGTAATCATGTGAGCCAATTCAATAAAACAAAAATGAAA
>RJWM01025848.1:0-28844 GCA_004363535.1 Dasyprocta punctata | reverse complement strand
GTGTGATCATTGTTGCTCCCATGGCTTGTTAATTTGGCTGGCTTTGCTCACTCCTTGCAGCTTTTCTTGGAGGATCTCTGTTCCTGGCTTCTCCAACCTTGTTGGGTCTTCACTGCATCTTTGACTTCATGTTTACAGCTTCACACACTTCCCTTTCAGGGGAACACTGTCTGGCCTCCCAGACTTTCTTCTGAAATCTGGTTTGACATTTTCTTGATCTCACAACTCTTGCATTCTGCATGCACCCGAAACCAGCACCACATGAATGACAGCAAGGTCTACTGCCAGCTGGAACAGTAACCACGCTTCCTCCTCTCTTGGCTGTAGGAGTCCCATGCCTATGAACTAAATCCTGAAGAACAACTTTCCTAGGCCATCACCATTCAGGAAGATGTTGCCCTGGGTCTGTCTTCTCAAAAAGAAGACTTTTATTTTGCAATTTTGAGGCTGCAAAAGATGGAGTCCTGCTACTTCTTGTGATGCCCTCAGGCTACCTTTTTTATTTTCCTGTTCCTTTTCAGCAATCAAGATCTCTGCTACATTTTTGCAGTCCACAGCTTTACTAGATCTTTCTTTATGGCCAAACTCAAAATATTTTGAATCATCTGCTAGGCTCTTTGCTCCTGATTGTCAAAATAAATCTGGCTAAAACCCCCAACAGTAGCCATGCCACCACTTCAACATTAGACTGCCTTGAAATTTCTTCTGCAAGGTAAATTAGTCTGCCACCCTTAATCTCAGTCTCAGGCAAAGTCTCTGGACATGAGCAAAATGCAGACAAACTTTCTACCAAGCCATAACACACATCATCTAGAATCCAACAACAAATGCAGTCCTTCTACTCAGTAGAAATCTCCTGGGCCTGGTCTTTACTGGCAGGATTTCTGTCAGCCTTCTGGTCTTCTGAGCCCTGACCAGAATCCCCCATCAAGTATGCCTAAGGCATTTCAGTTCTACTTTTTCAGCTGGCTTCTCCAAACCTTTCCTGACTGTTCCCCTTCCCACAAGCCAATTCCAAAGACTCCTAAACCACATGGTCAGGTGCAACCATAGCAACAATCCCACTTACTGGATTACCAAATTCTGTCTTAGTTACTTTTCTCACTGTTAAGACAAAATACCTAGCCAGTTGTGGCGGCGCACGCCTTTAATCCCAGCACCCGGGGGGCTGAGGTAGGAGGAGCGTTGTGAGTTTGAGGCTGGCTTGGGCTACAATGTGAGCACAAGGCCAGCCTGAGCTACACAGTGTGACCCTGCCTCAAAAAACTAGGACCGGGTGTTTAGTTCAATGACTTAAGTGCCTGTCTGGCAGGCGCAAGGTTGTAAATTCAATCCCCAGTGCCGCGAAAAAAAAAAAAAACCTAACCTGCAAAGAGAAAGAAGGAAAGATTTATTTAGCTGACAGTTTGTAGAGGTTTCTATCCATAATTGGCCAGCTCAAAGGCACAGTGGTATGGCAGAGAGGTACTGCAGAATAGAACCAGTTTGTGGCAAGCAGAAAACAACAAAAGTAAAGAAGCAAGCCTCTTTCTGTCCTTCATATTGTTTCCAAGCTACCAGTATTAAAGTGGTGCCAAACCAATCAGTGGACTAATTTAGTAATCATCCACCCTTAATCCCAGCATCACACACTCTAGACTCAGCCATCTCTGAAGCCCAACCTATGACCGCATAATGCTTTGGGCTGACAGATATAACACAAAGCATAACACTAGAAAGGTGTTGAGAGACTTTAAGAAATAAGAATGAAAAGCTAGAACACAGGCTGCTGTGGAAGGCTTTCAAAAACCACCAAAGAGACAGGAATTTACCTTGTGTTTCTGGTTGGAAAGGAAGCAGGCTTTTTTTTTTTTTTAAGTCATGGTTTCTCTTTGTAGTTCAGGCTGGCCTTGAACTCATTATGTAGCCCAGGCTGACCTCGAATTCACAGCAATCCTCCTGTCTCAGCCTTCTGAGTGCTGGGATGAAGGGGATGAGCCACCACACCCAGCCATTTTAAGAAAGGAAATGTTATGGGGCGGGGGGGAGGGGTGTTCAAAATTATAAAGTTCAGAGAACAGTGGTACACCCACCAAGAGAGTAAATCTTTGCTCCCTGATATTTTTCTGCTTCACCTTGGTTCCTCAGGCAAATGAGATTCTCCAGAGCTTCCTGCAGTCACAGGCTGCTATAGAGAAATCCATCCTGCAGTCGGACAAAGCCCTCACTGATGGAGAGAAAGCCTTAGCAGGTACGGCTGGCAAGCAAAGGGCAGGTTGATTCAAAGCTCTGTGTCTAACTGAACAGGAAAACTTTCCTTCAACAAAAAGCTTCCTCCTCTACAATAGATCTCCTGCTCATCCCAACCTGAAAATAAGAGGGCAGGTGTGCAGCCTGTCAGATAAATTCTGACTAACATTTTGGAACATGATCCAGAATGCACAGTGAACAGGATCATTTAATGAATTCTCTCTTGGCTTTTTTGAAATCAATTTGAATTCAGACCTAAATGTTCCTTCTCTCTCCAAAACTTTCTGGAGCAGCCGAGCGGACCATGAAGGAAGCAGCTGAGAAGGAAAAGGAGCTACTAAGACAGAAACAGAAAGAGCAGCAGCAAATGATGGAGGCCCAAGAGAAAAGCTACCGGGAAAACATGGCTCAGCTGAAGGAGAAGATGGAGAGGGAAAGGGAGAACATTCTGAGAGAGCAAGAAAGGATGCTGGAGCACAAGCTAAAGGTGAGTTTTCATGGGGCCTAGAACATATCATGGGAACAGATGTCAAGCCAGCCACTGCCCAATCTCTCCTTCCTCTCACTAAGGTGGTACTGAGAGGCTCCTAGGAATCTTGGAGCATGGTCATTCTCACTGCCAGGACACACGTGGAAACATCAGACATGTTCATCAAAAAGCACTTTGTGGGTGGAATGAAGTATATCCTTAGCTCTTGCAATTGTTGAGGGCAAATCCCAGATCCTTGTTAAGTGTGATTTTCTGCTTATAGGTCCAAAAAGAATTGCTTGAGGGAGGATTTGCAAAGAAATCCGAGGAGATGAACGCAGAGATACAGCGACTACAAAAAGAATTTCAAACGGCTAAGGAACACAAGTCCTCTTTGGGTGCACGCATCTTTGATGGGATTGGCAATGTGTTAGTGTCAGAATTGCCAAGTGTCACTAAGCTATTTGGTGTAGCATTGAAAATCTTGAGTGAAAAAATGAAATAGGTTCAAAATTTCTCTTATCAAATTGTAAGTAGACTCCTTTTGTTCTTCTGAGGCTGTTTTGAAGACTATGTCATGTCGGTTTCAATTTATTAAGTTAAAAATAAGATATGTATCAGAGCCTGCTGTATACAAGACAAATTTAATATTTAACATTTGTTTGGATTAATTTAAATAATGAGTATATTTGACAACATAATAAAAGACCAAATTTGTAATATCAACATATACCAATAATCATTATCGGAAAGTCAATAAAACTCATTTTAAGACATTTATACTTACTAGAGGTCACAATTTTTTAAATGTATAGAAATAAAAATACTAATGCTTCTTACATCAATATATACTACATCAAATGTAATTCAAATAAATACACCAAATGTTGTCTTCAGAAATAGATTTATACTGTCTGTGTAGCAAAATTCCCAAGCAATATAAACAATGAAAATCTGGACTAAAACAGATAAGTGAGAGAAAGCACAAGCTGGTAAACAGTCTAACATGTAGCATAGTGATGCTAGCCCCTGGATATTTGAACAGCAATAAATAAACTTGGAAGTCTAAATACCTTCATAGAGTCATCCAGGAATTGAATACATAATAAAGTTCACACTTTATAATATATTCAACAAAATCGAAAAAAAAATTAAGTTCTTACACCTTCTACCAAAAAATGTCAAATAAATCAAAATACAGACATGAAACATTAAACCCTGAAAGTGAGATGGAAGAATACTCAAATAAAAATCCTGGAGGGAGGCCCTTTCCCTGTGTGATGTAGGAGAAACACGTTTCAAAACAAAGAAATGATAATATTAGCTATATTGAAAGACATTCTCCAAAGGAAAACATTAGCAAAGTAAGAAAAATGGCAAAACAAGGAATATATTTTGTCAAAAAATGGTAAAATAATTTGTAACAATGCTTTAAATCACTGAGATTAAAGACTAACTCCCTTGAAAACACTGAACAAATATCTAAGATGAAATTAAAGATGTTCAACTTCAACAATAAAAGATGGTGAAGATCAAGAAAGGAAAAAAGCCACATTTGTTTTGGTCTGTTTTGTTTGGACGAGGATTTAGGTATACGGAAAATATCGTCTATGCTACTGAGTGAATTGCTACAATTATATACCAAAGTTATCAATGCACAAACGTTTGATCTACTATGATATTATCTTTAATGGCCCATGTATCAAATGGCACATGTAAAAGAAAAGACTAAATTTGTAATATCAACAAATATCACACAACACAATTATCTGGAAGTCAGTAAAACTCATTTTAAGACACTTCTAATTACTGGAGGTCCCAATTTTTTAAATGTACAGAAATAAAAATACTGATGCTTCTTCCATCAATATATACTACATCATATGTAATTTAATGTTGCAGCAATGTATCTGGGCAGGAAACTGAAAACCACTAACTTTCTGTGGGTTACTAGTAATTGACACCAAAGGACATCCATGCAAAGGAATACTCTACAGTCGCTACAATGAAAGGACCAACTCGTTTGTACTAATACAAGACAATCTGTAAGATTTATCATAAAATGTAGAAAGGAAAGACACAAGTAATGTATATAGATGCTCCCACTGAATGTAGAAAACAATGCACATATACTGATATCATTATATAACTCAAGACAAATTACAGTAAAATAATAACAATGGTCAAAATAAGTGCTTTTTGTGTTGACTCGCTTTTTTATTCCTGGCTTGAGATCTTATCATTATACAGACTGTGCCTTCACCCTTGTTTCAGAATTTCTTTTCAGGGAGCTTGCATAATAGCTATGTTCCTGTAGACTACCTGATGCTTCATGTGATTGAGGCTTAGTCACAATCCCACAGGAATGCAAGGGATTGTAGCTCAGTAATAGAGCACTTGTCTAGGCAAGGCCCTAGGTTTGATCCACAACAGCACAAAAACAGAACGAAAATGAAACACACAAAGAAATTCCTTGAGCTAAGCTTAATGGTACCAAATGGGCTTTCTGAGCCTCCTGAACCACTGTGCGTTTGGTCTCACGCTGTCCCTGACAGCCACCCCCAGGGGCTCTCTGGCTTCTCACCTTGCTTCTCTGTATCCCTATATGAAGAAGCTCACTGACCTGTTGTCAGATGTCAGATTTTATGACCAATATCATTAACCCCTGGTGGTTAAATTTGAGGGAACCTAAATCCCTGAAGTCAAAATTCCCTACCAGGTTTTTGGTTTCAATAAGAAAATGTCCAAATTAAATTGTGTTGCATATGTGTACCTGGATAATAGCAAGGGGAGCAGAATTTTTAAAGAATCTGTCTGCAGTCATGGGAGTGCCTTCCCTTTGAAACATTGGGAATAGAAGGAGGGAGTTTCTGTGGCAGGAATGCTGGCCTTGAAATGGGGAGTGGGAAGGAGGGCATAGCTGGCATGTGCAACTGGGCCTGTGTTCCCCATGCCTCATTCATAGAAGGATGTCCTGCCCTGTTCTTCCTCCTGACCCACCCTTGCTCTAAACTTCACTGATTTCCCATCTACTCTTAGGCCAATTAACGATGAGTTGGTTACTGACTCAGAAGCCAGTGCTTCCCAACCCTCAGGTAACTCTTCCTGATTAGAGCAATCCGCATGCTTATTACTCTCCTCCCCCATGGGTGCCAAAAGGGCTCAGCATCTAAACACGTAGCACATGGCTAACTCTAAAATATTTGAAGTGAATTACTGCATAAAATTAACCCACTATTACCATCCAGTTTTATCTAATTTGATAGCAGGACAATGCAGTGACTGTCAGAACCCTGTTTCTTCTGTTGAAGCCCATACAATTCCTTATCCTCAGCAGCCTCTTCAGTCCAAACCACCAGTATATAAAGAAGTTATCTGAGCCCAAACCCTAATATGTAGATGTTGCTTATAATTAAATGTCTAATAGTAAGTGACAAGTTGGAAAACAACACCCAATCCACAGAGGTTACCCAGAAACTGTTTCCTGAAATAAATAATTTCTTTTTTTAAAATGGAAAATGCTTTATATTATCCATGTGTATTTGTAAGATTATACTGTACAGGCTGGGAGTTTGGCTCAGTGACTTAAGTGCCTGTCTGACAGGCACGAGGTTGTGAGTTCAATTCCCGGTGCCACAAAAAAAAAAAAAAAAAAAAAAGATTATACTGTACAAATGCTCTCTTTTCATTGAAAACAAGTTCTTATTTCAAAAAGATAAATAAATAATAAGCACTAATTCATTCACTGAGCTAGTAATCCTGTGAGTCTTGGAGTATATATGGTTCTATGGTCCTATTAAGTGTTTTTGATAAATAGAATACCATTAAGTATACCTGAAATTAAATCATTGTTAGTCAATATTTCTAAATTTAACTTCAGACAATAAATTAACTTTCTCTGGAAAGAAACTTGATAGGTAGAGAATTCACTACTCATACATATAAAATTCACCAAAAAATTTACTTGTGCCTGGAACTATCTTTTGGTGGCCTGATATAAACATAAATTTTACTGGTGAGAAGAAAAATCAGCTGATTTCTTAGCAATGCTCCTATTTTGAAGCAGCCTTGCTTTCACTTTCCATCTGCTCACGTAGTTTCAGTTTCCATCTTGAAATAAAACACTGGAATTTGGTTTCCAGGAAAACCTGGGAATAACTTTATTTCTCAACATTTAGAAAAACAGGAAGCTGGCAGGCTGAGAAACAAACTGACACAGCAGAAATGAGCAGAACTGGTGAGCCCTTGGCAGCTATTCTTAAATTAGGGTTAAAGAGACAGGCTGATTGGCCATTGTAGAATCTGAACCTCTATTTCTGATAGTCAGTGTAAAACTCTTGTTTAAATTATCCAATGATTACAGAAGAGACTCAAGACACAGCAGAGGCAACTGTTCTTTTGCGTGTGTGTGTCAGGACTCAAATTCAGGACCTTGTACATGCCAGGCAGGCGCTGTGCTGCTAAAATATAACCCAGCTCCATGACTTTTTTTGATATTAGACATTGGGTTTGTCTGTTTATAAACCTTTTATAAAGCCTGATGTGGTGGCCCACCCCTGTAATTCCAGCACTCAGGAGGCTGAGACAGGAGGATCTTTGAAAGTTTGAGACCAGCCTGGGATACAAAGTGAGCTCAAGGCCAGTCTGAATTGCATAGCGAGACCCCATCTCAAAAAGACAAAAGAAAAAAAAAACAAAAAACCCTTATGTAAGTGGAATCACAGAATGCACATTCTTCTGTGTCCAAATCCTTTTGTTCAGCATGATGAATGTGATGTTTATCCATGTTTGCTGTAACTAGAAATTAATAATGTTTATAACTATAAATTTTATGTTTGACAGATATATCAAATTGACTACCTATTAACTGTGGAAGGACAGTTGGGATATTTTCATTTGGAGCTTCTATATATGTATTCCTTTTATGATTGCTAAAATTATTGTGTACACCTGAATACATTTTTATCAGGTTATATTTAGGAATCATACAGCCAAATCAAAGAATGTATTTGTTCCATTTAGTATATAATGCAAAATGGTTTTCCAATGTATCCTTTAAATCACCCTCAAACTTACAATGCTTTCTAAAACAGAAAGAGCTTTCAAAGGAATAACTTCGTATTTCACCTGTCTATTTGTTTGGAAATGATGCTCCTGTGAAAACTAGCAAAATGGAGTAATCTCTATGCAATTTCTGATTGAACAGGTTTTGTAAGTACCTCAAGGAGCAGAAGGAACAAGCATTATGGAGAGGAAAAGACTACAAAAGAAAAGAAAAGAAAAAAAGAGTCAGAAGAAAGATATGGATTCAGGAAAAATGATGGACAGGAGTTAAAATTCCAGCCCTTCTCAGTTGGGAGGAGTTAATACTGTCCTACAGAGTTAGCCATTACTCCAAGATGTTGGGCCACATTGCTCCTAGTTAAGCCCTTGGACAATCTAACTTGGCTGGTCAGTTTGGATGGAAGTATCTTAAATCACCTAGGAGGAGTCTACTTCACAACAAGAAGTTAAGTTATTCTTCATTCTACATCCCTCAGACACCTCCTAGTTAAAAGCTGGCTTCAGGGAATTGTTTTGGACACATTCTGGGGTATCTTTTTAATTTCAGGTACTTGTATGTCACCTTTATTTTTTCCTTTAATCAACACAAATGTTAATTCTGAAGGTCTTGGAGTGATAACACTAAGTAAAAAAAGATGTAAATGAAGAGCTTTCACTAGTAGTCTGGTTGACCTGTTACTAAGGTCAAAAACTCAGTACTTCTTGCCCTGTAATGGATGGCCTCTGACAAGTTTTGGAGATGCATATGTGGGCATTTTTAGCTCACATTAACAATCTGTTAGCAGCATTTTGTTTACAACAATTTGTTTGTGTGCATTTTCACAGTCACAATTCAGACATCATAGACTACAAATAGAGGCCAAATTATCCCTTTTTAAATTTCACAAAGAGATTCTTAGAACCAATGGCAAAGATGTTCTTTCCAGTTATCGTCATTCAATGTTTCACCCAGAGAAAGAGGAACGAACAAGGCTCCGTGACGCATTCACATGTAGTATGGGTATATACCTGTCTGTAGTTACCATTATGTGACATTGTCTTTCAGGTGGCAGAAGGGCAAAAGTCACAGCCATCATATAATATCTATATCCACATTTGAAACTAGACTTTGATGCTGTGTAACTCTGCTTAGAATAATTTCTACCGTCCAATTCCCACCTGTTCAACAGTTTTTCCATCTCTTCTCACATTATGTGTAACTTCCACAGAGAAACTTTGTCTACCTAGACTATCTTCTGTACACAATCTCCTCCCTGGGGAAGCCAGAGTAATATGAGGATATGAGTGTACCCCACTGTATGAGGTACATACGTGTATATGTGTCATGGGGAGCAAAAAGATTTTCAAATTTGTGGAGCTGTTCTATGGCAAATTCTCCCAACCCACACACTTTTAAAATTTTAAACAGAATGTGTTTGGTTTTTTTCTTTGCTTACTTTTATTTTCTATTTTAAATAATCATTACTTATCAAAGGTAACACTTAATCAAGGGGAAAATAAAACACTTAAAAAAATCTTTTCCAACTATTGTGATACTACAGAAATAACTACTAAGGAACAAGTATTAGAAATGTTTAACTTTGTATTTATTTTTTCTTCCAAAGACCAATGGTGAAAATTACATACAGAAATATTCACCCGAAAAATTTCCAGTATCTGAATTGGGAACCAACAGGGAAGCAAAGGAGTTGCGGATTGCTGAACCCTGTGTACTGGGAAAATGTACACTTCCTATCTCCCTTCACCCATGCACGGTGCACAGTCCATTGAGGCCAGGATGGCTACCCTAACTACTCTTACAAAAAAAGGGGGGATTCTTACTTTTTATTTGGATGCCTGTATATCCAGCATGAGTCATGTTTCAAGAACTTTGCATTTCTACTGACTCTATCACGCTGTTTCAATACGTGTCTGGTATTGCTTACCTTTAGACAAACACGTGAAATTTTAAAACAAAAAGATGCTGACAGACAACTGTCTTCACTGCAGCAGTTTCCTGTAATTTTTCTGTTCTTCATAAAGGAACTTAAGTCTACTTGTAATTACTAAAGCAGGTGGAAGGCAGATACTGTGTCTGATATATCTCTCCCCAGAAAAGAAAGGGAAAGACATGATAACAGCCACAATGTGATTCCTATGCCAAAACATGGTTTAAACAATGATTGTTAAACATACACTTTTTATATTTATAATTTATTTTATTTTGATGTCTCAAATTTAATTTTATTAATTATGATTATTTTATTTTACTTATTTGTGAAATTTGATGTGCTAATTCAATAACACATATACAATGTGTATGTAACTGCTGCATAATAACCAAACTTCATTTGTGGGCAAGGGTCTCACTGTCTGCATCCGGAAGTTTTCTAGGTACCCCGTGGATAGGTATCTAGCTGCATTTCTTTCTTAACGGACAGAACCTCGGCCACTGGTGCTCAGGATTTGCTGCATTCTCCTCGGCTTTGCCTCACATGGCCATTCTGTACAATATTCCGGAAACCTGTCAGAGTGAGGAAAAGCAGCACTAAGAATCTCACCATCCAGAAAAACTGAATGGATGAGTACTTGAAGAAGAGGCAGGGAAGGTCCTACCAGCTTTTACTGCAATAATATTTCCTGCATGACAGTACTCAAAATACGTGAATAGATTGTAAAGACTCGGGCATATTTCTTACTCACAGCTCTCAGCTGGGTGCAGAAGTTATGCTCTGTGTTTTGGGTTAGGTTCAAGTCCAGGTTGCGTTTCCTAGTAAGTCATGTGGCTATGGTTATTAATTGAATCTCACTACATGAGATCAAGGCAAAAACTGTCACTTTAGTGAGTAATCAAGTTTACTACACCAGGAATAGACACAGTCAGTGATATGCACATGCAGTTAATAATGAACTATTGTGTGTTGTGGGGCATCAAGCATCCTAGTAACTGATAGATATAGTCATAGCCTTGCTTGTAACAAATGCATAGCAATATACTGAAGGCCAAAATATCACACATATGTCTTTAGCATTATTTGAATGAACCAAAAAAATACAAGACTAGGGCACGAGACGAAGGGCTAAATGCAATGGGTTTAGGACCAAGATAACTAAATTACAAGATGAAAGCACACAGCAATAACGTGCCGATTCTAACGATGTTCAGTGCTGGGTGCTTTACACTGATGACCCAGGTAAGGAGCACGGCAGAGTCACCTGACAGCCAGTCACTGCCATCCTCATACTTTATGAAGGAAGAACAGACAGTGATTCACCAAAAATTAGGCAAAAAGACTTACACAAAAGAAAAATCTTTTTTACTGAGGTAAAGTGGCTCTCATTACTAACTGACAAAGCCGAAGGAGTTAATTTCTCAGTACTAAAAATTGAAATTATTTTCAAGAAGCATTTTTTTAACCATACCTAATTAAAGGAGTGAATGCTGAATTCTCCATTCCTGGATCTCTTTGCCTTTTTTGCAACAATTGTTATTTTTATTTTTCAATCTCCTAGTGAGGTGGAAATAGCAGAATCTAAGGAAAACAAGGTATTCTCCAAGTCTGAACTGCAGTATTAGCGTACTCGGATCTCAACTCCAGGGACAGAGACAGGGTATCAGAGTGCCTATTCTGGTACGTGTATAAAACACATATGGAATTGAACTTCCAGGACACAGAACTTTTTTATATTTTAAATGAAGTTAGTTCTTGAGCTCCCATTGCCTCTTGGGGTACAAAAGTTGTTTCAAAAAAAGTTAAACGTGATTATTTTGATGTAATCCCATTCTGTGCAGGTTGAGTGTTCCTTATTTGAAATGTCTTCCTCGAACTTTCTCTACAATCCTCACGCTTGGGAGGAGGACACTGGCTGAAAGAACAGAATAAAGAGCTGATAGCAGAAAAAATGGGAGGCTGAAAAAATAAAAATAACACCAGTTCCACAAAGGCTGAGATACCCAGGACTGGAGGTTCCAGGCTTCGCTCTTAGAACAGGTTCATTTCAGGTCACGGCTGCAGATCTCCTTCCCAGGAGACACAGGAAGCAGAGTATCAGGGACCCGGCCTAGATCCCCAATCTCCCGAACGAGTGCATGGCGAAGGCTTAAATAAATGAGACAAGTGGTATGATTTTAGGCTCCAGGAGGATCAAAGCCCCTGCAGAGTTCTTGACTCTGCAGCTGTCGTGAGGGCTAAGACAAAGACCTCTCTCCTTGCCCGTATTTATTATCAAAGTAGACAAAGAGAGGGGATACTGAGGAAAGGGCGGGAAATGAGCAGGACCTTGGGAGTCACTTGAAAGACTTCTCCAAGTAGTAAATTGTGCCAATTAAGGAGAACTGTCTTATCTCCATGATGGCATTTATGGTGGGAAAGAGACGCTGCAGATATGTGATGGTTGCAGCTGCAGTCTCTATCTATTTACTTGAGTCTGAGCCAGGCGTCTTCGGCGGTGACCTTATCTTGCCTTTTGAGGTATCTCTGGCCTCATTGGCCACTACAGGCCTCGGCCAGGACCAGTGATTTATAGAGGTTCACTTACTATGAATCAGCTCCCATCGCCAAGCAAGGGGCCTAGGCCTTGGACAGGCTCACAGATAAACAGAAAGTCAATTAGTTCATTTTAAACCCTGCTCAAAGTCCCTTCACAGTGGTCTCCAACAGCAGAGGAAGAGGAGAGGGGGCACTGCGGAGCTTGGAGTCACTTGTTGCTGCAGGGAGAGGTAGCCCGGGTCAGGCTGTGTCCCCGCTGCTCCCAGCTGCTCCATCTGGGAGGGGATGACGTCACCCCATTGTTCCTCCTGACTGGGAAACGTGGTGAGTTGTCTGCCTCCAGGAGGCTTCAAGGAAACAGCAGCACTGAACGAGAAGAGAAACTGGTTCTGTTACAGTCGTCACTCCTAGAAAGCACCGGGGACAAACAGGTGGTTGCTCATGTCTTGTGGGCAACCCTGCTTTCTCCCCTAAAGTGGCGTTTACGGTCGCCCCTCCTCTGCCCGCCTCAGATACTAAGTCCGTCAGGTTGGATTTTTGAGAGGACTTTGTCTATTAAGGGATGAAAAGAAAGAAATGTCACTCCAAAAGAACTTATTCCCCTTTTAAATGGGACTGAAGTGGGTACTAGTCGGCACGTTCAACAGTGAAACCTGTATGGGTCACAAGGTTAAGGGTTCTCGGATTTAAAACGCAGCGCGCCTGACAAATGCGGGAAGGGGGAGCTCTCTGCGGGCGCTCTGAAGGCAGCGGGCTTCCTCCCGCCTCTGCCGCTCAAGCCGGCCTCCGGGGGCCCAGCCGGCGCTGACTGCGGCCGGGGTCCCTCCCGACCGGGTCCGGGGACACGGGGCGCTGCCCCCGGCTCCTCGGGAAGTCAGCGGTCCTGGCCGAGAGGACGCAGCGGTAGCGATGTGGCACCGGCGCAGAGACCTGGTCTGGGGAGCAGGGGCCGCAGGAGAAGCCGCAGGCTCGATCGGAAGCGGGAGGAATCGCAGCAACCTCAGAAATGGGCTGGGAAGATCCGCACGGTCCTCCCGCCTCATCTCGCCATCTGTTTTTCTGCTTACTTGGAAACATGCAAAAACAGCAACTGTCACTCAAAAAGTAATGTAGTTTCGATTTCGATTTTATCACAACACTATTTGGCTGGCTGCGCTTTCCGGACTGTTCTCAGAACCGCGGTTTCCCGCGGAGCCGGACAGAGCGGCGGCGAGCGCGGCTGAGAGCCCGACCCTCCTCGCTGCAGCGCCCGCGCCAGGTGAGTCCGCGCCGCGCTCCCTCGGCCGTCGGCTGCCGTCCGGGAGCTGGGGTTGCAGGCTCGCGCTGGCGAGTGGTGACCGCCTTGGGAGGGCACCGTGGGGGGCCCGAGGGTGTGGGACCCGCGGAGCGCCGGCCCTGTCCAGAGTCGTCTGCAGAGGGACCGAGGCGCCCGCGTCCCCACCGTGCGCTGCTCCTTCTGGGCGGCGCGGAACCCGGGCTGCAGCAGAGAACCCTGCCTGGGACAGGAGGGGGAAGCGCTAACGGGGACACTACCCCACACCCCCACCCTTGTGGAGGCGCTGTTTTGGGGTCACTTCTTCCAACTCCTCTTTTCCTAAGTTCAGTGATTTCCTGACCGGTTCCTTAAATCCGTCCTCATCAATATGGATGAGAACCTTGATTTTATTACGTTCTTATGGAGGCTTTTCCGGACTATCCTAAATATAAATTCAGCTTCTAATGTCCTTATCCCCAGCCCCGGTTTATTTTCTTCTGAGAATTTACCATTACTATACAGTGTGTGTGTACACACACACACACACACACACACACACACACACACAGGCCTATATGTGTGTGTACATACAGTATATGGTTTATTTGCTTTCAATGTCTGTATCCTTCACTAGAATCAACCCATTTTGCTCACTCCTTGAGGATGTGCACCTGGAACATTAGACAGCACATGCCAGATCCTCAGGACATACTCACTGAAAGAATGAGGGACCAAATTCCAGGATGCCTACAACATTTCCTAACCATTCTTCATCTCTAGCATGTTGCATTCTGCCTCTACCCCCAAATGCCAGCATTTTCAGGGCTCTGTCAGCAATGTTTTACCTTTGTCATTCTATTCTTATAAAGTGTGGGTAGCGCTTGTTTAGAGTTCTCATAGGAATCATAAGATAATAAACAAAAGGCATTCTGTACCAGGCCTGGACATGCTAGACTATTTTTTTTCTTTAGAAGCATACAAAATGTAGAAAATTGATACACCTTTTCCACAAGCAGAAAGTTGACATGCATGGGCCTTGAATAACCATCAGAGATGACTTCAAGATCTTGTACTCCAAAGAGGGCTTTTCTGAGTTGCAGGTTAGCATGGCATCGGACTCTATCATGAAGGGCCCCATTTGTCTAGTGAAAAATGAGAAAGAGCAGCTGACCGTAAATTCTGAAGCCATCAGGATTCTTGACAAGATATCTCAACCAGTGGTGGTGGTGGCCATTGTAGGCCTATGTCGTACCGGAAAATCTTACCTCATGAACCGTCTTGCAGGTCAGAACCATGGTAAGTGTGATCATCAGAGGCCATCTGCTTGGGACCAAAGTTAGGGCAAACTGACTACACCTGCTCTAGGGTCATCTGAAGGAAGACTTTAATTCTTCTCACGGTAGAAAATTTCTAATTCTTACCATCACATTTATGACCTGAAACTTATCCACAAATCTCACTCCTTTGTTCACTAATAGTTTCCAACCTTATTGAAAGTTCCACTGTACTGTTCTGCCTGAGCCTGTCCACTCTCACTGCCTAGGACATCGCTCCCGCAGTTGCTTCCTTTCTTTCTCCTGTGTCTTTCACATCCTTTGCCCAAGTGACGTGTTTATTCCAAGTAGCACACAAATACAGATTAACACATTCTTAAAAAAATACGAATGGTAAAGGGGATATGCAATAGGATCCCAGTTATCTGATATTCAAATTAGGCTGTTATCAAGTTTTCTTGTTCTCTATTTCATAGCAAATTTTTGACAAGTAATCATCCTCTCACTTTTTCAATTTAGTCTTTTGTAACATGGAAACTATAACACACATGTACAATGAAGTTGATAAAGTGAACAACTGTATAATCACTATCCAAATCAAGAAATAAACCCTTCTAACACCCAAAAACCCAAGTCACCCTTTCACACTCACTAAGGCTCATCAATATTTTGGCTATTAGAGCACGTGTCTTCTACTCTTTTTTTCTAAATGGTTCTACAGTCTATTATCCATTCAGAAAGCCAGCTTAATTTGGCCTCTTTTGAATTTTATTTTTTGTGTGTATTTTTGGGGTGTTTTGCTTCTTTTGTTTGACAAGAAATTTATAATCTTTGTCTATTTGTCACATGTATCTGTAACTTTTTAAATTTTCACTATTTCATAGTATGCTATTTTCTAAGGATACAATTTACTTATCTATTTGTTGTTGATGAACATTGGTCTTATTTCTAGTTTTTATCTTTAATGAATATACTGTCATGAATATTCTTGCATTTATATTCTGGTGCACATGTAAAACCTTCTCTTGCACAAATATATCCAGAAATGGAATTTCTGAATCAGAGAATAAGTAAATCTTCAGCCTTTCTGAAGGCTGAGTAATATTAAATAGCTTATCAAACTTTATGTGCAATTTACTGCACGTCTTACTCTGTCAGTAATTGAGAATTGCACAAATTTAGTAACATAAAGCAAATTTTTAACTTTTGTTGACCTATACCATATAGTTCTATGTTGTTTATCCCACTATAAATAATCTTGAGCACTTTCAGGTTTCAATTTTCTATTTTGTGAACTTTTTTTTTTCCCTACCAAGTTTTCTCTTTTCACTGTTGCTTTTAGGAGGACATTAGGTGATTCAGTCTTTAAAGACCATGCAACCATTTTCCCCTGCATGTCTAACTTTCTGTCTGGCTCAGTATCTCAGCACCATTAGGAGTTGAAATTCAGTCTGCTAAACTGAAGATTCCTGAGGCTCACCCTCCCACTCCCTTGCTTCCTCTGTCACTCTTCCTCCTTTCTCCCTCTGTTTTTGATCGTCATTGTCTCTCCATTTCCTTCTCTTTTTCCTCTCTCCTTTTTACTTTCCATTCTTCACTGACTCCTAAACAAAGCATTTTGTCTCCATCTTTCTTTTAGGAGAATTCTTGACCATCAATCAGGGGAAGACATTTTTCCTTTCCTGTATTAAATAAATTCAAAGCTCATTTTTTTAAAAGATGAGAGTTGAGACCCCTCAGAGACATGTTAGGAAGGAAGTTTCAAGAACATGTAAAAAAAAAAATTTTTTTTTTCCTACTCAAAGTAACATCAAGTAATAAAGAAGTAATTTCCCAGTGCTCAGCTAAGGAAGTCTGTGGTCCCAAAATGCTGTAAACACCTGAATAGTGACTCTACTATCCTCCCATGTCATAGAAGAACAGAAAGAAAGAGACTCACTCCCAGTTAAGGTCCATGAGCAGGAACATGAGCTACACTCTCTTTGAGGTTAACTCACTTTGTTTTGTTACCTCTCAGATTGCCAAGAATGGTGCTCTGCCATCGCACCTTATCATTCTTCAGCTGGGACCGCTGGCAGTTAGGCACACACGACATTAATCAGCAAGCAATCTGATACTAGCCCAGCGTAGCAAAGTTCAGATTTAATGCCCTCTCCATAAGGAGATCAAACAGGGTGTAAAGCTGAATGGCCTGAATCATGGGGAAGCAATCCTCTAGGGATTTTTATCGAGTTCTATTCTCAACAGAATGAAGGAAGGAAGCATTGCTGTATGGCAGGTGGTCAAAACCTTGACGGTTGCACAAATTATAATGGGTTCCTTGGGAGCAATTCTCACATCCTGTCCACTGTGAGCTTATGTCTATGGGAAAAAAGACCTATAGGTGTCATAGGTCTTTCTTGCTTTTCTTTCATTTCTACCGCCCTCTCCATGAGGCAACAGACGCAGAGCTCATCAATTGCTTGTAAAGAAGAAACCAAGAGTAAGATAAAGAGAAGAGGGGCAGAGAAAAACCAACAAAAGCTAATGTATTAGTTCAGGACACAGATGACTCACTGTGTCAACTTTCCATCACTTTAAGACATATTGGAGGTAAATCCACTTATAAAAAGAAAAGGATTATTTTGACTCATAGTTTTCATGATTTCAGTCCATGCATGACTGGGCCCTGTGCTTCTGAGCTTGTGGTGTGGCAGCACACTGTGACTGCAACACATGGCAAAGCAAAACTGTTTACCTAATGGAAAGTTAGGAAGAAAAAGAAGAGGAAGAGAGCTGGATCATCCCACAGTGTCCTTAAGACCTCCTACCAGTTCTTTCTTCTGAAAGTTTCCACCACCTCCCAGTAGCACCAAGTCTTTAACACATGGGCCTTTAGGAGCCACTCCAGATCCACACTATAGTACACACAGTATAACTGAGTAGCATTTATCAGAGCAACCATTTATGGGAGCATAGGGAAGGTAAAGGGAACCAACGAAGGGTGAGAAGGTTCCCAATGGATGAAGTAGCAATAGCCAAATGAGTATTACCATTTGTCACTCTTATTCTCTAAAGAGATTAACAATGGGTGGATGCCAGGATGTAGCACAGAGCAGAACTATTGGATGGCACTAATGAAAGGAACTGTGACGTATGGAAGAAGAGCAGGAACAAACCCCGGGGCACTGTGGCCCTGCAAGGTGGCAGCTGGAGAACAGGTGTTGCCTCTGGTCTCCTGCTGCGGCTTCCTATTGGTTGAACTCTACTAGAATCCAGAGAGCAGGAAAGCTCTTCAAGGTCAAATAAAAATACACAACAGAATTCACACTAACTCTGTAATGTGACACAGTTTGAGCATTAGAGAGAACCAGGTGAACAGGACACAGAATGTTTCTTCAGAAAGTCCTTAATGCAGCCCTAAAGACTGCCTGGGCTGCCCTTACTGAATTAGCCTAGCACTCACATTCCTGTAAGTTTAAGCAGTGTAACCCCTGTTGGCTTGGTCTCTGTGCTGTCACTGCTGTTTCTTCTCTACCTTTTAGGGTTTGCTCTGGGCTCCACAGTGCAATCTAAAACCAAGGGCATCTGGATGTGGTGTGTGCCCCACCCCACCAAGCCAAACCACACGCTGGTCCTTCTGGACACTGAGGGCCTAGGGGATGTGGAAAAGGTGAGACAGAGAATCACCTCAGTTCAACTTCTGCAATGTACCACTCTAAACTGAAAATCCAGCTATGAATGTGAGACTAGATTCTATTTCCTCAAATACTTTAATATATTAAGGACAGTTCTTGTTTTTCATACTGGGGAGAATGATTTAATTTAACAAATGTGCATTGAACAAATGAATTCCAGGACTCTATGTTAAGTGCAACAGATATAATAGTAAACAAAATAAAGTCTTCAAGTTTGGTTGTAGAAGCAAGAAATACGGAGTATGATCAGTACAAGATAATGCAAAAAGTGGAAATTAGTCCAGTCATTAGAGTTAGGGAAAGCTTCCTGGGGGAAACTAACCCATGGCACCAATGAGATCTACTACTTAAAGTGTGAGAATTTAATGGAGTTGATGATAAGGACCATGAAAACAGAGTCTGGAGTGGCTAAAGGTGGTGCACATTCCTAGATCCCAGCATTCAGTAGGGTGAAGCAGGATTGTACCTTCCAGGCCTGCATAGACTACATAAGAATACCTTGTCTCAAAAAAAAACAAAGGGAAGGAGAACAAGAAGAGGAAGGAGATTAATAAGCAGGGGTTTTATGGTTGCATCTGCTTAAATAACCTACATAATCTTCAGAAAAATTTAGTTTCATCATTAAGGATTTGGTCCATGTCTCAGAACTCTGGAGATGAATTCTTCCCTGATGAAAAGCATGTGCTAGACCCATCAAAAATATTGCATATAGGATAATTTAAAGTACTTTGTCACTATTGGTTGCAATCAATCTTTTCTCATAGTTTCCATTATTGAGTCTAAACTGAATGTAGCAATGAATCTTTGGCTTCCATTGTTGCAAAAGACAAGAGAAAACACAAGGGAAGAAAACAGAGTTAGAAATGCAGAAATGTAAAAATTCAGCTTTCAAGTTCTCAATTTTCACCTCAGAATCAAACCAAGGTGCATTGTCAATGTGTAATTGATTGTAGTTTGCATAAATTTTTTCTTTAAATCTAACTTCATTTGTTATGAGACCAAAACATTACAAGATTTAAACAGTTGGCAGCAGAACTACTGACTGTCCTTACAGCTTGTCATGTGCTTGAGATAGTCCCTGCATCCATTTCAAAGCTTTTCATGTCTTGCATGAAATTTGTTTTCAAGCCTCCTTTTTTAATTTGGCATACATACTTTCTGATTCAGTCAAATAAAGTAACTCTGGTGCTTTTCCAAGTCAGCACTCTAACAATTTTGTCAGTATTGGGGATTGAACTCACAACCCTGCACCTGCCAAGCAGGCGCTGAAGCCACTGAGCCAAACTCCCAGCCCTATTTTTTTTGAGGCATATTTGTACTATGTAGTTCAGGCCAGCCTTACGCTCACATTGTAGCCCAAGCCGGCCTCGAACTCACAACACTCCACCTACCTCAGTCTCCTGAGTGCTGGGATTAAAGGCGTGCACCACCACATCTGGCAGCAATTCTTAATTGACTTCTGTTGGTGCTTTCACTTTCTGGATCCCTTCATTTCCATAAGTTCATATTTTATCAACTCTTCAAAAAAGTTCAGCCTCTTTCAACTTACTGCCCTATTCGAATATGACATAGTAGCTTATATTTTTTGGCAGTATTAGAGATTGAGCTGAAGGTCTGACACATGCTAGTCAAGTGCTCAATTACTGAGCTACATCCCCAGTTCCCAGCATGATAACTTCTTGCTCTGAATTCACAGAATAATTATTCAGTTATGTGCTTTCCCATGCCCACTTTTTTATATGTTGACATGGTCATGGAACTTTGTATCCACAAAAGTAAATTCCGTGTCTAGCATTTTGCTGTGTCCAAATAAGCAGTTATAAACTTAATTGATTGACATTTGTGTGTAATGAAGTAATTGCCCTTTTATTACTGCACAGCCACTGTGTTCTGTGTTCTTCATTACATAGTTTACACTCATTCAGAATGCCCTTCAATTGTTGTGCCTAATAACTAATAAGCTAATGTCCTGAGAAGGACCAAAGTAAGTATGAAAAATGAGGTATATATTTAGTATTTATCTTCAGAAGTTACTGTTTCTCTTGTATTCAGCAATAATATAGCTGGAAGAATGAATGAAGAAATGAATGAATGAATGAATGAATGAGCCAATAGCAGATCCCTTAGTCCCTGCTATGTGTGCTTTCTAGGGCGACACTAAGAATGACTGCTGGATCTTCGCCCTGGCCGTGCTTCTGAGCAGCGCTTTTGTCTACAACAGCATGGGCACCATCAACCACCAGGCCCTGGAGCAGCTGCAGTATCCTTCCAGGACCTGAGCTGCCATATGTCATTGGCTTTAGGGAAATGGCAGCTGAAAGTGTTTCTTCTCTTCTCCAACTCAGTTGTCATGATTGAGTAAAAGCAGACTTAGGACAAATAGAAATGTCCATAATACTTGTTTCTAAGGGAAATCTGAAAATCATGGCACCTCTTATTCCTTAGCTGAGATCCCAGCTATGTGACTGAATTAACGCAGCTGATCAGGGCAAAAGCAGGCTCCAGATCTGATGAAGTAGAGGACTCCTCTGAGTTTGTAAGTTTCTTTCCAGACTTCATTTGGGCTGTTCGGGATTTTATTCTGGAGCTGAAGTTAGATGGACGCCCCATCACGGAAGATGAGTATCTGGAGAATTCCTTGAAGCTGATTCCAGGTATTAGAGTGTGGCTTGGGTATAGGAAACTTCATTCTGGCTGCAGGGCCAACTAAACCCTTTCACTCAGCACTTGACATAAGGTGATTGGTGATTGACAAGTGGCCATGATTTTAGCAGTTATTCTTAGTTTAAAATCTTCAGGGGCTGAGATTTAAACTAACTAAGGAAATTTAAGGCTCAACGTTGTATCAAATAATTTTAATTCAATCAATACCATGAAAAAAGTGAAGATTATAATTAATAATACCACATCCTTAGGCTAATATATTTACCTACCAAGTTTATCTACTCCTATTCCATTTGAAGAAAAATAACTCATCAACTTAGAAATTGTTAAATGTGGAGTTAAAAGGAACCTTAGTGACCTAATTAAAAATAGATATTTTATTCAGTACAGTACATTTTACTTACCTGGATGGTCACATCCCTTAGAGAAAGCATATTAATAATACACTAAGTATTTCTGAACTAAAAAACACTGACATGTGTTTCTAACAATACTGTCCAATCTTTCATATTACCTTTTTGATAGCATCATCTTCTTCATCCTACAGCCTTATATAATATATTGTCCCATTTAATAACAGAAATCTATTACATGGATTATATTTAGTGGACTCGATACACAGTAGTGCCTAGAATTAATAGCAAATTTTTCATTCATTTATTCATTTTTGAACCAACATTTATTTGAACATCTGATTTATACCACAGAATCTCTGCAAGGTAATATGAAGTATAATATTATTTGATATCAGGAAGCAGTGAGGTCAGCAAGTTACATTTAGATTAATTTTATTTTGGAGTTTTCTGCTAAGCTAATCTCTGAACATGATTATTGAGTGGGTGTGTGCATGTGTGTGTGTGTCTGTGTGTGTGTGTGTGTGGTGTGTGTGTGTGTGTTGGCTCTGATTTTGAAATACATTTTTCTTTTATAGATTTGGTTATTAATTGTCTCCCTAGCATTACATTACTTTAGAGTCCACATCTCATTTCTGACATGGGTCTCAATATCAGAAATGTCTGATAATGTTTTTGTTTAATCAATCACTTCTGAAAAAGTTAAAGACTTTAATTATATGTCAGTGATATGTGCATATCCATGTTCATAGCAGCACAGAATTCATAATAGCTAGATCTTGGGAGGGGACTCCCTGTCAATCAACAGATAAATGGATAAAGAAAATCTGATATTTACATACAATGGAGTACTGCTTTCCCATAAGGCAGGACAGACTTAAGGCATTTGTGTGAAAATGGATGTACTTTGAGTCCACTGTATTAACTGAAATAAATCAGACACAGAAGCTTAAATATCATGATTTCTCTTATAATGAGAACCCAAATTATAAACAAAGAAAAAATAAAAGAGATTATAGTAAGTAGGGAAATAGATCTTTCTCAGATAGGAAGGGGACCAACAGATGAAGGGAGTGGGGCATGTGCAGAAGAGTAGGGAATGAAGAGAGGAATTAACATGTGTCACATACATGTACCAACTCCCAAATGTAAACATTATGTACTGCTAACATGTGCTAATAAAAAATGAACAAATAAAAATCAGTCACTTCAAACCTTTCATAAATGCAGTCAATCTATGGTCTACCATATAAGGGCTAAGGAAACCAATGATAAGTTTCTTTGCATGAGATAAATGCCTCCTCTTTCTCTCCACAAATCTCAGCTGCATTCAGAAGGGGATTACGCATGCGCTGGGTAGATGGGCATAAGGCTGCTCTGAGTGATTGGATGAAGGAAGATTTGCAGATCCAGAACTGCAGTTATGCCAAGAGTCTCATTCTACTTGCTTGCAGGCAGTCTTTTCAATGAATGCTTTTTTTACAGGAAAAAATCCCAAAATCCAAAATTCCAACTTGCCTAGAGAGTGTATCAGATATTTCTTTCCAGTAAGGAAGTGCTTTGTCTTCGAGCGTCCTACAAATGATAAAAACCTATTATTCAACATTGAAAATGTTCCTGAAAGCCAACTGGAATGGAGTTTTCAGGTGCAATCAAAAAATTTCTGCTCCTATGTTTTTACCAATGGAAAGACCAAGACCCTGAGAAAAGGAATCATTGTCACAGGAAACCGTGAGTTGTCCTTAGTTTGATTTGATTTGTTTCATCTGGGTTTGGTTTTGTAAATTCAAAGCATATCTCTACAATTCAGCATGAGTGATGTAGCTATGATTTACTAATTTGTTTGCTTCTGTAAAGGAATATGGAAAAGCCAACACATAGTGCCACACATAGAAATGCTGTTTCTTAAAGTTTCCCTATATGACTGTTTATTAAGGCCTCATACGTCTCAAAACACCAATACACTAAGAATACAACAGACTACTGCTAAATGAAAAGTCCCATAGGATGAATGCTTCAGATATCTTATGAATTGATACCTTTTAGAAAATATATATCGGGAGGCTGAGGTAGGAGGAGTGTTGTGAGTTCAAGGCCGGCTTGGACTACAACGTGAGCACAAGGCTGGCCTGAGCTACATAGTGCGACACTGCCTCAAAAAACTAGAGCCAGGAGATTGACTCAGTGGCTTAAGAGCCTGTCTGGCAGGCACAAGTTTGTGAGTTCGATCCCTGGTGCCGCAAAAAAAAAAAAAAAAAAAAAAAAAAAAAAAAAGAAAAGGAAATATATAGCAGGCTAAGAGTCTCATACAAGCTCATTGAGAATTTAAGAAACAAATCTAAGAAGGACTCACTTCATGGAAATATGACCTGTACAACAGTGCAGTTCCCATGAGATGATCTCGTGTTGGGTTCAATACTCTGTGGTGCCTTCTTCAAATTTATGATATGTTTTATAAAGGTACTTTCATTTTCCTTTGAATTTAGGAATACCCAGTTATGTAAAACATATTATCTAATAAGTCATTTTATTTTATTTAAATGGGAAAGTATTTTTCCAGGAAGTCTTATAACCTCTTGGTTGCAATCAGTAATTTAATGTTGCGTATAAGAGAAAGAGTGTGTAGGAAAAGCAGTGATGTCAAAAAGAGATTGACTCATACAAAGACAAAAAAGAAAGAATTGGAGTTTAAAAAAGAAAAGAAAGAGAAAGAGGAAAGAAGAAAACTTTAAGATACATAGAAGTGTGACTTTTATAATAACATTCCTTAAAGCTTGCAAAAATAATGAGTGAGAACTTTCCATTCATTCCCTAAATATACATCATTCAGGGCTGGGGGCTCTGGTGGAGACCTACGTGAAGGCCATCAACAGTGGGACAGTGCCTTGCCTGGAGAACGCAGTGACCACTCTGGCCCAACGTGAGAACGCAGCAGCCGTGCAGAAGGCAGCCGACCACTACAGCGAGCAGATGGCCCGGCGCCTGCGGCTCCCCACAGACTCTCTCCAGGAGCTGCTGGATGAGCACGCGGCCTGTGAGAAGGAGGCCATCACCGTCTTCATGGAGTGGTCCTTCAAGGATGAAAATCAGGAATTCCAGAAGAAGCTGGTGGTAATACACTTTAGCATTTATCCCTTCCCAGCCCTGCCCTTCTGGAAGGAGGCTTAGAGTCCACACTATTGATTCCATGGTTTACGTCCATCTCATTATAAAAAGAACCTGGATTTTTGAGGCTAACAGGGCTCTTCAGGCTGTAGTGCCCCTAAAAGATGGTACTTAATTTCCTTATGCTGCAAAACAAATTATCTTGTGCTCACCACAACATCATGCATCTGTCAGCTCACAGTTCTCCAGTGGATCTCTGCAAAGGTAGCTGACTGCTCTGCTCCCTGTACAAGCTTAACACCAGGTGTCACCTGGGCTTAGTCCTCATCTAGAGGCTTTGTGAAAGCTCCTTCCACCTCCAAGCAAGCAAGGATGCATCAGTTCCTTGTTTTGTTTCTAGACCTTCATATTTTCTTTTCTGCTAAAGCCAGAGAAAACTGCTTTTTAAGGACACTTAAGATTAGGTGATACCTAACAGGTGCTCTCCACTTCTTAAAGTCCCTTGTGAGCTATAACATCATGTAATCAGAGATTTAATACCATCCTAGTCACAGATCAAGGGGTGGTTCAGAAAGAGAACTCTCCTGAGACATCTTAATTCTGCCAACCAGAGGCACCATCCCTGAAAGTTGCCTTTCATTCTCTTGGACTAACGTAACAGTAACACAAATCTTAGTTCTTATTGAGGAAATCTAGCTGGATTGCAATTTACAGGAGTTAACAAATGAAAAATACCTGTTCCTGCATCCTCGTGCACTCAGGCTGTCACTGAGAGTGTTCATGACTGGTTCAAAATTCTGTTCACAATGTGTGGAAGCCATTCCTGGAGATTTAGTTTGTCAATTATGTATTTTCATCCACAGCAACCCACATTCTCTGATTTTTGACTTCCATCCAGAATTTAACTTTTTTGGTCATTGGTAGAATTTGGGTCCATATTAGTTATACTGTAGCTGAATAAATCATAAAGTTTAAGCCTTCTGACATCATCATTTTATAGATGTTGAGCCTGACTCCAAGATACTTTGCAGAAATCACACGAAATTGACAAGAATTAGGACTAAAACAAGTCTCCTGGCTCTTTTCTATGTGTCAGTCCACTCTGAGGCAGGCTGGGGTTTTTTTGTTTGTTTGTTTGTTTGTTTTGTTTTGTTCCCTTGGGGTTTTTTCTGTGTTTTGTTTTGTTTTCTTTGATAGCGTGCTTTTGTTGTTGTTTCTCAAAGAGGATCTCTGTTGCCTCTTCCTTGTAAGACCTTCTTTGTAGTGTGTTTCCCTACATTTTATTGGCAGAGCACCATGGAGAGGAAGAAGGAAGATTTCTTGCTGCAGAATGAAGCAGCATCTATCAAATACTGCCAGGATAAGCTGGAGCAGCTGTCAGCGCCCCTGATGGAAAATATTTCAGAAGGAATTTTCTCTGTTTCTGGAGGTCACAGTCTCTACTTAGAAGCAAAAAGGGAGGTTGAAGAGGGCTACAAGCGTGTGCCCAGGAAAGGCGTTAAGGTGAGGAGTAAGGAGGTGGAGTGGGAGCGGTCAGCAGGGTACAGTCAGAAAGTCTTTGCTGCTCCTACTGAAAATGTACAACACCATTTGTAAAACTTAAGAAGAGCATGGTGATATGTTCACATTTTCATTTTTATATCTACTATCAGTTAGATACTCTTAAATAAACCAGAACCAGTTCCTCCCAAAGAGGATATTAAACCAAAAATTCAGGTGAAACAAATTATGTCATTTATTTATCAAAAAATGGGTTGTTTTTGGGCTAAGTGTAGGAGATGCAATATGAAAGCAATTACTTTCTTCTTCATAAGCCGATCTTACTTCAGAGGGAAAAAAATACTATTCAGTTGGCAATGATGTGAAAAGGGTTATTGTACAACCACTATACCTGTTAATGCACCAATGGTAACTGTGCAGTTAACAGAAATTGAGCATCCCCTTTTGATACTGTATTTTTAGGTGATTTTGTTGGATTGCCAATTTAGTTCACAGAATAACACAAACTAGGTACTTCTGTCTCCCATGCTTATGCAGTAGAAAAATGTGACCCTCAGAGAACCAAATACATTGCCTGAGATTGCACACCAATCAAATGGTAGAGCTGATGGGATAGCTGTTAGAGATTTGGAATTATTTCTTTTGAGAATTCCCGATCCTGTTGTTCATTGAAGCTGTACAAATTTACATTCTGCCCACAGTTGTACAAAAGTTCCCTTTTCTGCACATCCTCAGTAACATCTGTTATTTTGGGATTTATGTTCAACAGGTGTGAGGCGATATCTCATTAAGGTTTTGATTTGTATTTCAGGGATGATTAGTGATGTGGAGCACCTTTACAAATACCTGTTAGTCATTTGAATTTCTTCTTTCGAAAAATGCCTATATAGGTTCTTTGCCCATTTAAAAAATCAGGTTTTTTGTTATTTCTACTGTTGAGTTGTATAAGTTCCATAGGTACTTTGGACATTTAACACCTTAACAGATGTGTGTTTTACAAAGATTTTTCCCATGCTACATGTTGTCTTTTCATTTGCTGTGCAGGAACTGTTTAGTTTGATATCATCCCACTCTTATTGTTGCTGTCATTACCTGAGCTTTTGGTATCAAATTCAAAAGTTCATTGCCAAAGTCAATGTCTTGTTGTTTTTTGTTGTTGTTGTTTTATTTCATTTTGTTTTGTTTTGTTTGGTCTTTTTTGAGACAGGGTTTTACTATGCAGTTCGGGCTGGCCTTGAACTCACTTTGTAGCCCAGGCTGGCCTCAAACTCACAGTTATCCTCCTGCCTCAGTCTCCTGAGTGCTGGGATTACAGGCATGTGCCACCACACTGGGCACCAAAGTCAATGTGAAAGAGATTTTCTAATAGTTTTACAGTTTTAGGTCTCATGTTTGCTTTTTTTTTTTATGTGAGGTTTTAGATGAAGATCTAATGTCATTCTTTCCTGGCTTTTCTGTTTTGTTGGTCTATGTGTCTTTTGTATACCAGCACTATGATGTTTTGATTACTATACAAATATGATGAAATACTATTCTGACTTAACAAAGTCCTGTCAATTGTGATGATATGGATAAGGAATCTTCATACTGTTTTCCTTGGATGAACCTGAGGACATTACACTAGATGAAATAAGACATAGAAAGACACTCAGTTTTACCGACACAAACAAAATCCTGAAGTCAAAATCCTATTGACATACAGGAGAATGGTGTTTACTAGGGATTGAGAGAGGAGATATTGATCAATAGATATACATTGTTAGATAAAGTAGTTCTGGAAACCTAATGTACAACAGGGTGGCTACAGTTAAAATAATCCATTACACACCTGAAACTTACTATGAAAGTACATCTTAAATGTTCTAACAACAACAGAAGGTAACCATATGAGGTGAGGGATATATAAATTAGCTTGATTATAGTAATCATTTAATAATGTATACATATGGAAAGCATAATGCTATGTATCTTAAATGTATACAGTTATTTTCGTCACTCACACCTCAACAAACCTAGAAAATTTCAAAAGGCATTTTAGAAATCTTCCTGGTCCAGGACGGAGAAGAAAACAGGTGTGGTATCTTCAGATATTATCTAGTTAGGAAAGCCTAGAACACCATCAAGACACAAGAAAAGGCATGTACAGATATCACAAATGCTGGAAGCTATGTGTTTGTAGGCCTGCACATGTATCTGATCAGAGCTGTAATTTGGGGTGGTTGGTGGGCAGAATCACTGAGAGGAGGCTAGAGGACTGGGAAAGAAGGTGTTATAGAGTGTTTTCACCGAAGAGCTTGGACTTTTTGATGTGACTACAGAAGAAAAGGAATCTCTATATAATCCTAAGAAGGAGGGAAAACTTAGAATCAGATTTATAGTTGTACTGAATAATTTTCTCATCAGAAGACTACTTCTTTAGGGCTGGGAGTTTGGCTCAGTAGCTTAAGCGCCTGCCGTGGCAGGCGCAAGGTTGTGAGTTCAATCCCCAGTACCACAAAAAAAAAAAAAAAAAAAAAAAGGAAGACTACTTCTTTGCCTAAAATTCCTTCTAGTTCTAGTTTTGTTCCTTCTTGGTTCCCAGGCAAATGAGGTTCTCCAGAGCTTCCTGCAGTCTCAGGCTATGATAGAAAATTCCATTCTGCAGTCTGACAAAGCCCTCACTGATGGAGACAGAGCAATAGCAGGTAAGGGGAGGACTCAAATCCCAGGTAGAGTGGATTGGTTGCCACAAAACCCTCTGGCTAACTGGACAGGAAAACCTTCCAGCAATAAAGAGCTTCCTATC
>RJWM01025847.1:0-28624 GCA_004363535.1 Dasyprocta punctata | reverse complement strand
AAGGGTAAAATTGATGTTCCTAACCTGTATCACCAGATTACCAAGATTTTTGTATAATAACGTTGATTCAGCTGAGTGGAGTTCTCTTACCTCTAGTTTCTGACCTTTGGCAAACTGCTTTAGTTTTCCAAAGTGACTTTTGGAAGTTTTTTCTTTTGTCTCAAGTTTTCAGATTGTCATTTTTTCCTGTAGATCCTCCCCCTTCTCCTCCCTTCCCCTCCCTTCCCTTCCCCTTCCTTCTTTCTTTTCCTCCTTCCTTCCTTCCTTCCTTCCTTGTTTTATTTCTCACTAGGACACCTGAAACCTCTTGGAATCATTCCTTCCAGCAGATGGCAGTACTGCATAACATCTCAATTTAAAGCTGCTTTTTCTGTTTTTGAAGCTCTAGAGAGAAAGTTTACAAATGTTTCCTTTTTAAAGTTGAAAGGTGACTCCTGAAGTATAACCCATGTTCTGAAAATTCCTTTTTTTTGATTTAGAGAAACCAAAGGCAACCCCCATAATCCAGCAACCCCCTCAAGTTCCAGCCGTGTTTGTGGGCCCCAGGGGGTAAACATTTTCCTCAGTTCCTTCCTGGTTGTGCACTGGCCGAGCACGTCTGCTGTAAGGAGATCACAGCACACAGTGGCTGCCCCACACCCCGTCTCCCACTCCCAACCTCTTTCCTGAAAAGAGTTGGGGCTGAATCGTACTCCCATCCCCATTTTGGGATTCTTTGGACCAGCTTTACATTTTTACAGTGGATAATTCTCCCTCTCCTGACCCCAGAGTGCTGCACCCTTAACCTCAGACTAGCATTTGATGACTTTTTAGTGACCTCACCAAGGAGAAGCTAAGAAGCAGAGTTAGATTCACTTTACCAACTAAGCAATAAACTTTTAGATCATGGAGTGGGTGGTGTGTGTGTGTTCATGTCAAATTCCAAAGAGGCATTTAATAAATATTTGGTTGGTTAACTCCTCTTGCCATCTCTTTAAAACTCCTGCCGACATGCTGATTCTCAGTAGTATCTTCTTCTTTAGAAGCCAAACATGGCACTGGGGAGAGACTCCAGTAGAGGCATCTACCTGACCCTACCCTGGCAGAGTTTTCACCTACAAGTCCCCTGTGTGGTGCTTATGGACAAAACCCCAAAGCGCGTGGGTGTGACCTAACTTTTCTCGATGTAAAGGTCCTCTACAAGCTGTGCGCCTTCCTCAGGCTTTTACCCATTTGTACAAAATGGAGCTATTTTTCTAAGTGAGACAGGGTTGAACCCTGTAGTATCATTTGTATATTGAGGCCTTAAATCAAAGACTTTGGTTACTTAATATCTTTATATCATGTCTTTCTGTCCACTCTTCTCTTCACCCTTTCATTCCTTTCCCCAAACCTGCCCTAGAGTGTTCAATGACACCTCTCACAGGTGTTCTGCTAAGACTCACTGAATTTGGAATAATATACCTTGTTTATTTAAGAACAACTTCACACAAACCTGTCTCCCACCCACCTTTTCATCAGCCTCACCCTTGTTTGTGTCACAATTCTTCTTAGCAGCTTTTAAATTCATTCTTCATTAGTTCTCATTCATTTATTCATTCACCAAGTTACCTGTTGAGTGTCTATTATGTGATACTGATAAAGTCAATATGATTCTTATCCTCAGAAAATTTGAGGTTTGGGGGAGAGGAGATGAAATTTTAAGCACATAAATGAATATTTAATTATAGTTATGTTCTTCACAGGAAAAGAAGATAGTGCTATGCAAATAATGCAGGTGTGAGAACGTGTAACTTAGGTGAGGTAATTAAGGACAGACTTTATGAAGTTCGTTGAAACCTGACTCAGGAAATGAAACGTGAGTCTGCACCAGATCACCATGAGCAAAATGCCATAAGCTGAGGACAGAAGGGAGGCTTGGTGCTTAGAGTTTTCAGGGAAATGTAGTCCAACGGACAGGAGTGTCTCCCTGTACAATCTCGTAAGTCCCATGCCAGTGTGAATGCTTACACCAGAACTGTAAGTACTGTGATTTTGAAAAACACTTTCTGTTTCCCTGATTGAACTTTAGAAACTAAAGTCATATATCTGAATTTTTCCATCTCTTCTTGGGTAGAGACTAGCAAATTTAGAGACCCAGAGGCCTTGGGTGTCTACTGGAATAAAGAGGCTGCCCGCCTCTCTTTTTCTTACATTTAGACTCTTCGACACTGTGACCCACACCTAGACCTTGCTCAGGGCCCAGTTGCAAAAACCAACTCTCCAGGAATGAGAACCAGTCCAGTATCAGGATCTCCAGCTCTTCTGCCAGAATATTTCTTAGTGGGAAAAGACCTAAATCGTCATTACAAAAAAAATACTTCCATGAGAAAAATTTTAAAGGGCTGAATTTAAAATGCTAAATTTAATACCTTTTAATGTCAATTTCAGCCTCAAGAATAAGGTACTTTAATTTTAGGCAAAATCTAGGTCCCAAATCCCTAAAAGAGATCTCTGACTTTTAAACAATGAAGAGCAATGAATCTACAATTCAGACACAGATCATAGCAAGAAAGGGGCCTTAATCCACTTTGTAAATGATGTGGCTTATTAACAGATATTGTACTAACCACCCATATCTTCTGGTAATGTGAACAAGTTATTCTTGCCAAGTTCAGTTATCCCTCCATACCTGAAGGAAGCTATGTGACATTAATGCTTTTCAAATTGCTTCATCAAGATACTGAATAGGTTACGTGTAGATGCTGAGGGATGGATACATCAAGTTCACTTTATTCTTTGTACTTCCGGGTATGTTTGAAAAGTTCCATAATAAAATTTTTTGTTTTAAATGTCAATCTTTTTGTGATTACTTAATATTTTCTCACTCCCTGACCAAATATTGTTCTTTCATGTGGGGTAAAATTATAGTCATCTGTCATTGATAGCTGTTCTTGTAACAAGCATTAAAAAATCTGTTTGGTGGAATTAAAAAAATTGAAAAAGACTCAAACTTTGAAATACAAGATGAGAAACTCAGATGTCTATACTGAAAAAACACCATTTCCTTTTGATGAACAATTTCAGAATTAGACCTACAGGAACCAGGATAGTAAGAATGAAATAGACCCTGGTGTTGGAAAAGTTACTTCGAAAGTAACTCCTGACTGAGAAAGCATTGCTTATGGAATTTGGAAGGTCAAACTCACTTTGGAGACAAAGTATGCACCCCACGCCCTTCCCAGGTGCCTTCATTCAACAGCAGCCCGGTTTTATAGGATTCACACTCAAGTTCCTGGAGTGTGCGTGACTATTGAGCTATATGACTTGGTGGCTCAGTTTCCATATCTAAAAAATCATGGTAAGTTAAGATAAAGATTAAATAAGACAACACATAAGAAGTGCCTAGCACAATAGCTAACACAAAAGACATACTCACTTAAGGGTTTTGTAAAATCACCTCAGTACATTTTAATATAGACAGGCTAATGTACCATCCTATCCAAAATCCTTACTCAAGACAAAAATGGCCCCAAACACATAACTATAAACTCACTTTATTTTGATTTTGAAATAGTAGGGAAAATATTAGCATACATATCTGATTTATTAGTGAAATTATAATCTGAATGAAGGGCTCAATAGTACAAACTGCCTACAGAAATTAGAAAGTTTATTCTGCTTTTCTACTCAGTCAGTTTCAAAGTAAAATTTACAGAGGCATAAAAAATATTTAAGATGTAGACTCATTCCACTACAGTTTTGTTCTTGATTCCATAAAGTACATAATTTCCACAAATTCAGTTTTGTAACAAACGGTATAAGCACATGAAACATTAACTGTAAAATTCTGTGTGCATGGCAAAATTGTAGACTCTAAGATCTGCATTTTTCTTACTAGTTTTCTGAAAATGCTGCTCCAAGAGACAAAGTACAATGGAAATTTATGAATGTATAAAGTTAAAATATCTCCTATGTTTTAATACAAATCTTTAAAACCTCTCATCACTATGCTTATTTTCATAAATACTTGTAATACTTTAAAGAAATTATATTGCAGATCATTACTGTGATCATCACAATGAAAAAAATATATAAGAATATTTATAAATTATGCTTGAAGAGTCAAGAAGTGATATTTAAGGTAAAGTGCTATTCCAAATCTATGTAACTTCATTTTAACTTTGATTTTTTACATATACTTTCCAATTTTTTTAGGTTGCAATGAGACAGTAAATAGATTCAAAACTAATTCTCAAAATAAAGCGATAACAGATAACATTCAAATTCCTCTTTGGAAAACAACCTGGAAATAATATGATTTTTCTCTCAACAAATCAAGTCAGCATTTCATTTAGAAAGCAATGGATTAACATGTGATTGCTGGGAGATAATTTATTTATAAACAAGAATTCTTTAGCCAACCCAGGATCTTCCTCATTGTTCTGTTTTTCCTCCCAGCATCTCTGGCATGGCACTTGTGAGGTCTCTAGGGATTCAGTAGGTTAAATGGCTGTTAGGCTCAAACTAGTTCCTGGAGGTTTGGATTTGAAACTCTTCAATAAGTAAAATCCTCTTTTTAACTACATAAATTGCCCCTGTTTGCAAGTGTGAGATGATCTGAGATTTAAGATTAAAATTCTGTAGATTTGAAACAGTTATAAGCAGCCTGGCAGACCTGGCCTTTCTCTTTTCTCCCCATGCTCTCTCTTCAAACTGAAAACTCAGAAGCGAACCCAGACCATAGAGAAATGGGGTACTGAGATATGAAAAACTAAGTCGATGAGTTGTGCTTCTAATTAATGTTCATAAAAAGATGAAGGACAGTGTGTGTTGGAACAAGCATGAATACTGAGAGAAAGGAATCTCAGTTTTAGAGTATCTCCAAGATGATATATTTCAGGTAGAACTCCTAAGACCTTTTGTGGGGTGATGATGAACCTAATGTCTGATCTGTAAAGAAATTTCTCACCAGCGACTTGCTGATTGAAAAATTTAACCCTTGTCCAATTGGAATGCTGTCAACACTGCTAGTTCCTAACACGACCGTGTCTGTACTTCTAATAAGAGGTTTTTTGGGGGAAGGAAAACAACATGGGAAGTTCTGGTAATACCAACATTTCAGTAAAGATGGAGAGGTTGTCCTTGCTACTGAATGCACTCTGCTAAATTTAGAGTAACTATACAATAGTAATAGAGGTAAGTGCTGGGAAACAATCCAAGGAAAAGAGTTTTCCATTTCAAGTGGACTATTTTAAGTAGAATATCTTAACAGTCACCTGTTAAGATCCATTCCAGCCATGCATTTCATTTATTGGATTCTCCAAGTGATATCTAGCTAATGGCAGATGCAAGGGTTGGTTAGAAGATGATGAAGGGAGGAAAGTCTCTTTCTGTATTAACCATTACCTTTGGAAAAATCTCAAGTATTCCTTAACCACTCTAATGAGAAACTCTGCCATGAAAAGACTGGAATTCTCACCTTCCACCACTACATCCAAGCTGACCCCTCTTTTGCAAACAGGATGAAGAAGGCAACCTTGCATGTCAATGTTTCAGTTTGCCTTCAGGTTGAAGAAGGTGGCTGGAATAGCAGACTTTGGGATGACAAAGCTGCTGCCCAGTATCATATACTTTAGTTGTATATTGGAATTACTCCTAATTACAACTCATTAAATCAACTGTGTCCTTATATTCTCCATGGAGCAATGCTCCATTGCTCAGAAGATCTAAGTTTGATTGTGAGTACAAATCCCCACAGAGGAAATTCTAGGCTAGTCCAGCACTCTATATTATTTGCTATTTTTGCCATATAAATATGTTAACAAAACAACAATAATAATTTCCTTGAAAGGCAGAACCTCTGCCCAAATAAAATGCTTTGGAAATATGAAGAATCAGTGGTCCCGCCTCCCTCAGTTCTGAAAATTCCCAGGCTCAAGGTCATTGGTCATGTGAGGTTGTTACCAGGCCCTGCTGCAGCCACAAATTCCTCATCTTTCTGATCTAATTCTCTTGTTACAGAATAAGCTGCCGACCCATTGGTCCATAGCTGCAGCTTGGGGTCAGATTCTTCAGCAAGCAACTGCAGCTGGGTTTTTTTTATCCTCTTTACAAGTCTAGCGAAGCCAAGCAACACAGAGCTAAATATCATGGAAAACCCACAGAGGAGGAATGCTGCAGTATAGCTGTCCGTTGTGTCCACCAGCCATCCTGCAACAAACAATAGCAAAATTATACTGTTGAGTTGAAAATCCAATTATTATACTTATCCACGCTCAAATCTAATAATTCATAAGCATAATGACAACAGACTGCTAGGGCAAATATTATAATTTTGAGACAAAAAACAGGTTGCCTAAAAATAACATGTAGCAAATGACAAATGCTTTTTAAGGGTAACTTCTCAAATGAAATGACTGTTATCAAATAAAGTTGTTAGAAGAATGCCATGTACTTAGCAACCATACAACAAATATTAGCTTTCTATTGTGTGTGCTGTGACTTTTTCTTTCTTTCTTTCTTTTTTTTTTTTTTCCCCTCAGTACCGGAGATTGAATCTAGGGGCAGTCTCCCACTTAGCTACAGGTTCTCACTAAATTGCCCAGACAGGATCAAACTTATCATCTTCTTATCTCAACCTTCCTAAGTGTTGGAATTACAGGAGTATATCACCACATTAGGCTGCCCTGTGACTATAAATGTCATTCAAATTATTGAAGTTCAGATACTTTATCTAGGGTGTCAAAAAGAACATCATTATGAAAAAGATATTTTAGTATTCCCAGCACCCAAGTACTATCTTAGGTAACATAAGCTTCAGCAGTATCAAAATTTTCATTTGGATCCAGTTTCAACCCTCCTCCTTCCAGATGGAAAATCGGAACTTTGGGTCATCATACATGTGGCAAATGCGTGCTTCTGAGGGCAGACATCTGTAACCACAGAGATTTTCCCCTTCATCTCTTGTTGCAACAAATTAATTTCAGTATCTCTCCCAACTTTAAATTTTGCAGAAAACCAAAGCATATGATATGCAAAACATGAGCCATGATTATCTGAGAAAACAGTGTAATAAAATTGTACCTTGGCAGGCAACTATTTTGTGATTAACAAAAAGCTCTTTTTTAAATTCCTCCAAACTCTACATGTATAGCTCCTTCCAAAAATTCTACTAGAGAAGTATAAGGCTCCTCCTTTCACCTACTCAAATCCACTAGTCAAAAAGGCACAAAAATTGTTATAAGTCCCACAAAGTTTCTTGCAAATTACTCTCAAACATTTCAGTTATCATTTGATTTATTAGTGCATTTCTGTTGTACCAAATGGAGGCTGAGTGGTGAATTGTCATTTTAACATAAAATAAAAAAGAGAAGTTTTGCAATAGGAACTCACATCTTAATTCTTTAAGTTCCATTCATGATCATAATGTCTGATTTGCCAAATGAAGGTTAGAAATAGAAAAAAAAATTCTGGAATCCCAATTTCATGTATGTCTTGTGGCATGTAAAAGAATTACATTGTTCTTAAAAATTGGTAAATGCAAAAACTGACTGTAAGTGGAGGATATGGGAACATTTTGGGAGTAGTTTTCAAAAATGAGGCAATAAACTGGTAGTCCAGCATCATGGAGTTTAACTGATCAGGAATTTTTACCTGCAGCAGTTAAGCAGCCACAATTTCCCTACTATGCTTCTTCAGTCCTTGCTAGAATTTGGAAATAAACATAAGCTGTCTGTTTATAACACCAGGTAATAGCAGAAACTGCTTTGTTCCAGAAATCCACTTTCCTTTTTAGGAAAATATTTGAATCATTTCTCACCAGCACATTTTTAGAGGTCTTGTTCACTCTCCTGGATTTAATTTAGCAGGTAATAATCCAGACTAGTTATTCTAAATCTTTAGTGTTCCTGAACATCACAAGAGAACTAACTGGCTGAAAACAATCCAGGAACATACAAAAGTACTACTCTGCCATAAAGATAGATAAATCTGAATCATTTGCAAGAAAATGAATTCATCATGAGACCATATTGTTAACTGCAATAAATCAGTCACATGATCTTAAATATCACATGATTTCTTTTATATGAGAAACCCAAAATATAAAAAGAACAAAATAAAGAATAAATAACAGGAAGTAGGGAGACAGACCTTTCTCAAATGGGAATAGAATCAAAAGATGGATGGAGGGTTAAAAAAGGAATCAAGATGCATTGCATACCTACAAGAAATGTAAACTTTACATACTGCAAATGTGTACTAATGAAAAATAAATTTGACAAAGTTCAGATCATAGGTGAAAGGTCAATGAATCTGCACTTTTTAACAAGTGCCCTGGGGATATGGATCTAGGGGTCACAGGATCTCATTCCAGGAAACACTGGTCTAGACCACAAACTCCAGAAAGGAGAAACAAATTTGGACTAGTTTGCTGCTGCTGTATTGCCAGCACTAACCAAAATGCTAGCTATGAAAACAGTAAATATTTGAATTACTTGACATAGGCAATAAATATCTGTCAAATTCTTTGTTTTCTCATGCTCTAAGTTTCTATAGCATTTTATAGTTTATAAAACATACTAAAAATTTTATCTGATGACTCTCAAATCCACATGTCCAAATTTGTTGTCCCTCTAGTGTGCTTTGTTGAGAAATTTCACCTGTTTATTACAGGTGTCTTACTATATCCAAACTCTAAATTCATTATTTTTCAGGTAAAGGCATTGTCTTCAATTTCCTTATTTATTTCAACCATGACATTATTTTCTAACTCTTCTTTAACTTCTTTCTCTCCCTCATCTCGATATGCTAAGTTCCTTTGATTTGTTTTCAAACATTCCTCCTTTTTTCAGAGTTCATTTCCATTTCTGCTGAATCACAGTTTAGGCCTTTATCAGTGCTCCTGAACTAATAAAAAATGGAATCTTAACTACCTCTGTCCTAAATCACTGGATTCACTGCCAGATCACTTTCTAAAATACACTTTTCACTATTACCACTTTGCCTAAAAACATTAATGTGACCCACATTTGTAAATGCAAATGGTAAATGAAAAATAGAGAGCCTGGGTCCTTCACCACCCAACTCAGAGCCCTCCACTCTGACACAAGCAGCTCTCATTCCAACCCCATCACCCACTGCCCCGTACTGGAATCCTGCACTTACTAGACTGCCCCATTCTTTTGCTCCCATTATTAGTATGGAATGGAACCTAATTTGGTACATTTTCCTTACCAGGTAGGCTAAAGCTCTCAGTTTATTGAAAAAAAAAGATTATACAAGGATTTTGGAAGAACATGATGTTTCATTATTATTGTTTGTTTGTTTTTATTTGTTTGTTTGTTTTTGTTACTGGGGTTTGAATCTACAGCCTTCACACTAAGCTATACCCCATCCACATTTATCCATTCATCTATCTATCTATCTATCGAATCTATTTATCATTTTGAGATAGGTCTCACTAAGTTGTTAAATTGCCCAGGCTGGATTTGAACTTGGCAATCCTCCCACCTCAGCCTCCCAGAGTGGTGGTATTACAGGTGCACCCCACAATGCCTGGCAAGAGCATAACTTTCTTGATGGTCCTTCCTTTCCATTTCTTTGTCACTCTCCCTGTTATGGATTAAAAACTGGTGGTCAATTTAACATCAGCTGAATTGAATCAGCATGGCACTGTGTGGATGGCCCACCTGAGTACTGCTGACAGTATCAAAAAGGAGACCCAGAGAGGAAGGGTAGCCTTGTGGGTTTCCTAAGTGTTGGTGTTGTTTGGAGCTGTTGGTTCTCCTGGAGGAGCTTGTCATGCTGGCTTCCCTATTATGAACTCGGCTGTTATCATTGTAGGAGCTCAGGATGTTGCTGAGAATGGCTGCCGTTCACTTTGGGGGAGCTTTGGTCCTTATTTTGAACATCACTTCCTGGTTCTGGAGAGGAAGATGTGTGCGGTTTAATCTCCAGGAGAAGTTTGTCACACTGGTTTCCTGATATATACTCAGCTGTTCTCATCGTTGGAGGAGCTCTGGACCTCATTACCATTGAGGATGGCTGTGGTACTTTTCAGGGGAGCTCTGGTCCTTACTTTGATCATCGTTTCTTGGCTCCACCGCAGAACCCTCAACCTACTGGCACAGATCCTTCGCCCCTCTGGCACAGACTTCCTAGCTTCCACTGCTGACCTTTGGGCCTTTCCAGTGCAGATCCGTAAAACAGACCTGCATGAGTCATTATCATGGGCTCTAGGCCTCCAGTTGGACTCGTGGGAGGCACTGCCATGGGCTCTAGGTCTTCAGCTGGACTCATGCAGGACATTACTGTGGGATCCAGGCCCTTGGCTGGATATTGTAGGTCTTTAGTGTTGTGGTCAGATTTCCTGCACTTTCTTGTATTTAACTTTGGGTAACCATCATAAAATAATACTGTAAATTCTGTGTTCTGTATGTAATTATTCTCCTTGTAACTCCTGACTACCACACTCTCCAACTCTCTTGTCAATTCCTCTTACTGTGTGTGTGTGTGTGTGTGTGTATCTACATCTATGCATGAGTTCACTGTTTTGACAAAAGTAGTTGATGTTTCTCTCTAAAAACTTACCTGCAATGGGTGGGCTCACCAGGTATGGCACTGCATGAAGGAAGTATACCACGCCGAGTGCTGATGACAAAGAGGTGGTCCCCACTATTTCTGCAGTCACTACTGGGATCAAGGTCACATAGGCTCCATCAAAGTAGCCAAAGGTACAAGAGAAAGGCACAAGCAGGGGGAGACTCTGAAGCATTGGGAGGCAGAGATAGCAGAGCCCATCTAGTGCAATGGCAAAGAGGTAGCAAATATACCGGTAACTCTTCAGACACCTGTGGATTTGAAGAACAAGAATGAGTGCAGGCTGCACATGTTCTGCAAAAAAGTTTTAGAACCAGGGCCATGCAGCAGTAAACACTGGAGTTGTTTATTAAGAATACTTCTTTGTATACTATCTATGCTGTCTTCCTTTCTTTCTTTTGGTAAATGCAAATGCAAGAATTTATCTCTGTAGGAAGCATAGAGAAAAATATATATGTATATATATATATGCACTAAAATCTAACTGTAACTTCAAACACACCATAAAATGAGAAGTTACCCTTAAGATAGTTGTGAAATAATACATAGAGTGTCAGGACACTAATATTTTCTAGCTACTGTCTCCCAGATTAGATGCTTTCAAATATGCTATTCATTGATATCCAGCACGTGACAGATGCTCAATACCACATGTGGTTACACAAAGAGGAAAATGAAATATGAAGACATTAAAGTGATTCCCTGGAGACAATGATGGTCTTGTATTAGGACTAAGTGTTATATTAATGCTTCTCCATTGTATTTCACCTTTGTATCTCTAAACCCCTCCATGATACCAATTATTTCAATGACTTTGCATAGTATAAGTGCTAGTAGTTTATAAACATCCTTCTACCCACAGCCTCATTTGAGCCTCACAAAATGGTATGTGGTTGACAGGCAAATAAATATTGCACATACTGAGGTATTTGATTATGCAGGCAGATTTCTCTTTATCCTTCCTTTCTTCCTTAATTAAACTGATGGAGGGTCTAAGGATGTAGCTGAGTGACTGAAGACATTCTCAGCATATGTGAGGTTCTGGTACCTCAAAAAACAGTTGAATTAATCCTCACTATTACATTCACTACACTAGAGAATATCAACCGGATCTTGATTAATTGCCAAAGACATAATTTGTGAGAAGCCACATGATAATAGCCATCCCACACCATGACTCAAATATGAAGAGTTCATTTAGGAGAGTATGAGGAGCTTGCACTCTGTAATACAAACAGATGTGCATTTGCTGGAGAAACTACCTAGTAGATTTTCTACCAGTTTGATTTCTAAGCCTATAATATAATGAAAATATTTACTGTTTCACTGTCAAATATAAATACACACACACGACTATGGATAATGTTATTAATGTACATCAGCCCTTTACCTGAGCTGAATTCTCATCTTCTTTCCTTGCCAGCCAATCTCTGGGGTGGTTCAAAAGAAACTAAAACCACAAGACCCAGTCAGAAGCTGTCTTGTCTGAGGACTAACTTGACTTGGGATAGAATTAAATCTATCACCAGGATTTGTAGTTATCCTTGGCACCTGCAATTTATTTTAAGATCCTCACAGTCTATTTATTTTCCAGATTCTCAAAAATGCAAAATAAATAAATAAATAAATAAATAAACCCCCATAGTATCACTGAGCTACATCCCTAGACTTTGGATTTTCTTTTACTTTGATACAAGGTCTTGTTAAATTGCCTAAGCTGGCCTCAAGCTTATGGTCCTACTTCCCCAATCTCCTGCGTAGTTGGTATTGCAGGAATGGGCCATAACAATTGACTATCTTCTGTAATTTAGATAGTCTGACCATCCTACACCATCAAGATAAGAGTAGGAAAATTATGCTCAAGTTCAGCCCACCACCTGTTTTTGTTGTACTTGTAAACTAATAATGTTTTTCGTATTTTAAAATGTTTGGGAAAAAAATCAAAAGAACAATATATTGTGTCACAGAAGTCATAAGAGAAATTCAGATTTCAGTGGGCATAAAGTCTCATCAGAACACAGGTACACTCATCTGTTAATATATTGTTTATGGCTGCTTTTGTGCTATAGCATTGTTGAGTGGTTGTGACAAAGATAATATGGCCCACAAAGCCAAAAATGTCACTATCTGTCTCTTTACAGAAAAAGCTTTCCTCAGCCCTGGCTTAGAAAAACCAGCAAGGGCACTGCCTTCAGATACTGAAGCTTCTTACTCTTCTTCAGATATGGATATTGCATATGCCAAGAGAGTGAGGAGAGCTCAAGGCTTAAACCCCTCCCCCGCAACTGGAGGACCGACTATGTTTTCATGGATTTTACCTTCTGTCAGTTAGCCATCCAAATGTGATATTGCCAATAATGTCAATCACCCCAAGTATAGACATCAGAAAAGCAGCTTGCTGGTGACTCACTCCGACACTTAAAGCATAAGGCACCAAGTACACAAAGAGAGGGCTACAGCCGTAAGCCATAAATAGAACGGAGATGGCGAACACAACAAAGTCTGGCATGACTAAAAAATTATATTCCTGCTGCAGAGAGCAACAAAAGCAAGTCTTTGCCCATTCTTTGGTCAAAGATGAATAGGGAGATGCCTGCTTACAGTCTTCTTTCTGAGTTCGACAGACATGGTTCTGCTCTAGACTTGAATCGTCATCTTTAAGAGTAATAGGCCGCATCAAGGCACCACAAACACAGAGATTCAAAACGAAGCCTCCAAGAATGAGCAATGCTCCCTGCCAGGAAAACTCTTCAATAAGCAGTTGAACCACAGGAGCCAGGACGAAGGTGCCGATGCCACTCCCTGACACGGCGATCCCATAAGCAAGGGCTTTTCGTCTGCTGAAATACTTGCCAACCATGGCAATAGCTGGAGAATAACAAAGTGCAAATCCGAGACCTGGGGGAAAGAGAACTTTTGAGTACTGGTACACCATGGGCAGCCAAGGGACGGAATGATTTCTGAAGACTTGGATTAAAGAGAACCCAGCCTCACTGAAAATCTTTTAAAGTTGTTTTGTATACCAAGCTGAAAAATTGTCTCCTTTACCAGTAATACACAACAAAAAAATACAGAATATGTATGATTTTCTTCTTAGGACGAGTACCCCTAAGGAAATATGACTTCTTAAATAAAATTAAAGAGCATAAAAATCATTATGCAAGCTAAACTGAATTTATTATAAAATCTGTATAAGAAACTTATCCCACCTCCCCTTTTACTTTTTGTAATGTAAATTATCCAAATAATTGCCTCAATTCTTCACTGCCTGTGAAGACACAACACTGAAAACCTATGCAGTCCAGGAATTTGGATTAAAATAGCATGCTACTTCTTGAAAGTTCAAGAATAATTTCATTGACTGGAAAATCCCAATTGAATGCATGATCATAGCAATGACATTATCTGTTGAAATCAGGAGAAAAATGTTGACAGACCAGAAACTTTCCAAAGATTTTCACTTTTAATGCTTTTTAAGTTAAGAAAGTCTGAAGGGCTGGGTCTCAGGGCATTTCGAATGTCAGAGCAAGAAAAGGAGGACCACTGCCAGGTCCTATTTCCATCTTCAGTGCAGGATGGTCAGCAATCTGGAGTTGCCTGGAGTTCTGAATGTGGGTTAAAACCAGAATAGTACTGGATAAACTGTCACTGCTGACCTCAGCTACCAGGCCCTTTGAATTAGTAGGGGTAGATGCACCATTTTCAGCTGACGTTGCCAGATTTACAACTTGATTTTGAAGTTGGATCTTTTATTGGTCTGATTTGTGCTATTCTATGGCACAGTACCCAGACAGGAGTGGGTACAACTGTCCATGCCCTTCTAAGTGAGGAATCAGCTGCTACCCCAGTCCCACAACCAACCCCATCTTCATCCTATGCAGTCTCCTTCAGTACGATTTATGGAATACACAATGTTGCTTCTTTTTCCATGGGATTCGCTATGATTCTCTAAATAGATATTTCCTCTGAGGGAATGTGTAATATAAGAATATTCACAACAACAGGCTTTCTTTTTTAAATGGGTAACTCTGACTTACTGGGTAATAATATTTATTGTAAAATAAGGGCAACTCAGGTTGAACATGATAGTACTTTAATATCTTGGCAAAGATATTGGGAGAATGACCATGGCTGAAAATTTGTATCTCGTTTCTTTAGAATGCAGACTGTTCACCATACCCTAAGGCCAAAGAGAAAGGCAGCAGTTACTTGTATCAGATGATTGAATTAAAGTGGTGATGCATTTTCATTAAGGTAGTACAGCAGCATTTCCATCCAACTACTCAGTAAGTGGACATAAACTAGGTCAGCCTAATGAAGCATTGCTCTATTGTGCTTGGCAACACCTGAATGAAGTGCAGTGAGACGGGCAGTACATGGTGTCCTTACCTGTAAGAACTCCCAATGTGAGGTAGAGATGCTTCAGGCTGGTGGCAAACGAGCCCAGGATGAAACCAGTAGATGCAAGCAGACCACCCAGTATGATTCCCACTTGACAGGATAAATGGTTACTGACAACACTCCCAAGTGGAGCTTCAAAAACAATAATAAATAGTGTCAACAGAAAGGCCTTGAGGATGCTGCGCAAAGGCTGTGGTGTTACCCTGGCAGAGCAGAGACCAACCTTTAAAGTAACAGGTCCATCCCTCAAATTTTACGGCTTTTGAAACACTTTCACTTCTCTGTTTTGTCTATGGCAGATTTTATACATTAAGTGTTGCCATGTGATTTTGTAGTCCCTTGTTCCATATCCTAAACTCTAATTTTTCTTATATTACATGACCCAGAAAGCAGCATGTGGTAACTTCATATAAGAGGTCTTGCATTCTTGTATAGAATTTTATTATACTGCTCTAAAATGATCCTGCTCAAAATCTCATGTAGTCATTGTGACCATACTGGTCACTCGAGGCCATTTACCTCATTTGGGGGATTACAAACCTTCTTCAGAAGATAACAATGAGGTAAATGAGTCACCAGAATCCTCTAAAAAAGATAAACACAGTCTCTTGGCATAATGACACAGGCACTGTGACTAATAACACGACCCCCAAAATCAACTGATTGTTGAAGAAATGAAAACCAAAATGGGCTACGAAACCCAATTTGTTTGATCCTTCCAGACCTTATCAGTTGAGAGTTAACTTAGCCTTCTCATGAACCAGATTTCAGTCCTAGAATTGCTCTCTAATTTCTCCCAACCAAAGAAATGAATTTCACCACAATTCAACTGACTCTAGAGTATGTAGATTTTTTTCTAAAAATAAACATGAGTCAGTACACAGAAAGGAATTAAGGTAAGAGGTAGAGCAAGGACAGGTAAACAACAGAAAGCCATGGCACAAGAATCAAACCAGACAAAGCAAAAATGATTATGTCAAAATATCAGAAAATCAATAGATAAAGGTTACTCTATTACTCTCAAGAGCCCCAGGCCTGCACCAACCCTGGCCTGTATCCAACCTCATTTGCATTACACTTTTGATCCCCATACTGGCCTTTGAATACCAAGACACTTTCTCTAAAAGCTTTGTGTGGTCAACAAATACTCTTCCCAAGGGGTGGGCTGGGTCATGACTCCTGTCAAACTCCAGCTATAGTTCTTCCTATAATCCCAGCACAGTAAAAGATCCTGTATCAGCCCTTATCAGGGCCAAGATCTCTTCACTGAGTGTCCTACTCAATTTTGGGGGGATACAATGCTGCCAGAACCACCCTACCCAATAATATTTAATCAGATGAAGTTATTATGAGTTACTGAATAATACAGTATTTCTTTTTGCAACTGAGATGAAAGTTTTCTAAATACTTCGGGCTGCTCTAAATGATAGCATTATGTGAGTCTATACTGCAAATAGATTGTTCCGATATAATTCAGGCTTATAAGCTCTGAGGCATCAATTTAATTACTTTGTTTTAAAATTTATAAAAAAAAAAACTCAGAGTTTGTCATCTTCTACTACATACATGTAGTATTGGTTTCCATCCCCTAAAGAGCAACTTTGAAATTTTTTAGATGAAATTGTAGTCACAGTGAATATGTATAGCTCTTGATTACATAATCTAATTCTCCCTCAGTGCTTCTCCAAGTATTTATGCTTGTAGAGATGATATCAATGAGCCAAATTTTGAACTTTCTGGGACTCTAAGACTAAAGATGTGATATAATGTGGTTGGCATTTAAGGAGAGTCTACAGAAATGGTATCTGGTACTATCCAATTATTGTTTATGAAACTGGAGGATGAGGAAGCTTTAGCATTTGGAAGACAGAGCCAAGCATATCCTGTGGCTCCCCAAATGAAGACAAGTTCTACCTCTGTGTGGAAAAACCAAATGGTATATGTCCTTTTCAGTGTATTAATGACCTCTTCCATCTGGCATCAGCCAAGACCATTAATTCTAAGACTGGTTAAATTTGGCTCTTTTCTTTTTATATATATTTATATTTTTATGTAGACTGATCTTTTCATATAGTCTTGGACAATTTTTAATACAGGACTTTCACTTAGAAAAAATGAGAATGACCTTGGCCTTGGCAAAGTCATGGTCATGTACAGTTCAAGAGTAGAGTAGTCAATAATCATCTATCCTTGTAATACTCACCACAGAGCATGGTCACACAATCTACAATGGAATGAATCCATGCAGTTTGTGCATAATCTTGACCAAAGTATGTCTGGAACTCCACAAAAAAAATTGAGATACATCTGAAAAACACAATGCAGGAATTGTATACAAAAGGTGAATGAGCATGGCACTGAAACAGAATTTAAAAGTTTTTATTCAATCAGTTGCACATTGTGTAAAAATTCTAATTACTGGGCCACAGGAAGCAGGAAATCAGAAGCTGACTGTCTGAATCATTCTGTAGCACAGAAGAACCATGAGAAGGGCTGCTAAATCCAAAAAGGTACAAAGACTATAATTCTAGAAAAGGCTTTATGGAAAACATACCAAGTCAAAAACATGGTTGATTGCTCATCCTGGTATTCTGTTAATATATCTGTAACTTCTAAAAGGTGTTTATACAACTCATAATTTGAAAAGTAAAGAGCAATTTATAAAAACAATTCCACTTCTAGGATTTATACAAAAGTCATAATCATATGATGTTGATGATAATAATAGTTGCACATAAAAACATATATTCTAGAGAGCTATTTATTATAGCTGAATATTGTAAGTAACCAAACTATAAAGGATTTGTTAAATCATAGACTGTCAATGAAATGTAAAGCTTTATTACTAAGTATTAAAAATGATGATGTTGAGCTGTTATCTACAGATCTGGAAAGAAATTTGCAAGATAGCTCTCCACCACTGTGGGAACCCAGGTGAGCCATGCCAAAGGAGAGAGACCCCTCCCATCGCCTCTCTGCCTCAGCAGGAACCCATCTGAACAGGCCAGAGGAGAGCAGCCCCTTCTCTTGCTATTGCCACCACTGAGGTGAACTGCTTGAAAGGTCCAGAGACCCAAAGGAATGCCAGCAACACAGTAGGGTCCCAACTAATACACACAGGACGGACAGGCAAGACTAGCAGTGGGAAAAGTCTGAAGCAACAATAATAATATAAGCCAAAGGGTGACTGAGGCCTCTGCAGGACTGGCAATCAAATCAGGATGAATCCAGCACTCAGTAACTGGCCCTTTTCTCTCAATATTTTTCTCAACCCCCCCCCCTCTCTCTCTCTCTCTCTCTCTTTCTTTCTTTCTTTCTTTCCTCTCTTTCCAAAATGGCTAGGAAGAAATCCAACCACAGAAAACTAATCCCATTCCCCAAATTCAGAGACCAAGTTCACACAATCCCTCAAATACTTCGTTCTTTTTTTTTCTATCTCCACATCTAGTTTTCCAAATTTTGCACAATCATCCTTTGTTCACTGGCCTTGCTTCTACTGCCTTTCCAGTTATCTTTGTTTTATACAGTATCCTCCTTAAATTTCCTCACTGCAGGGTAAAACCACTTTACTAATGGGAAACACTTCGCATACAAATGCCTCATTTCCAATTGGTTGAGTTATATGACTATAGACTCTCCTCCTATGGGCTAAAGTACACAATCAATTGTTACCACAGTGTGTCAGTTTCTAAATTGTGTTTGATGCTATTGTTATTGTTAATTTTACTACTTTACCTAGGATGTCTTATCCATTGTAATGCTCCCTTCTGCAATGATAGTGGGAAACTCTAGGGTAATAACCTCACCATAGCCCTACAACAAAGGACCAGTGACTGAACCAACAACAAACTATTCACTAATTGGAAAGGTAGGATCTTTTATTTATTTATATCTTGAGACAGGGTCTTGCTATGCAGTTTGAGCTAGCCTTGAACTCATTTTGTAGCACAGGCTGCTCTTTAACGTGCAATGATCCTCCTGCCTCAGTTTTCTGAGTGCTGGGATGACAAGCATGAACCACCACAGCTGGCTAAAGTAGGATATTGTAACAGACACAAACCAAGAATCTCCTACACACAGAAGACATCCCTAAAGAACAGACATTTCCCTGAGAGGCATTGATACAAGTGATATAGCTACATACTACAAAAACCCAAAAGGATCATCACAGAAGACAAAATAAAAACTTTGAAATAGAAAATGACAAGATGAATAAACAAAGTGTAACCTGAGACCTCCAGGCCACCCAGAACAAGTCCAGGAGATAGTCACAAAGAAGAAATTGGAAGACACACACCTTAAATTTATGAAATGATAGCAACCAAAGTAAACAAACAAATCCATGAGGCTACAGAGGAAATCAGATCACAAATGTTCTCAGATAAAAAAGGAAATGTCAACATTTATAAGGAATTGCTCAGTAAATCTAGAGTAGAGATAGATTTTAAAAAAAGATGATAGGAAGAGGTTAGAAACATTGAACAATCAATATAGGAAAGAAATGAAATGCATGAAACAGATTTAAACAGATTTTCAGTATATTAAAAATTCCACTGAAAACTGGCAAAACCATTTGAATGAAACTGAAGACAGACTTTCAAACCTTAAAGACAGGATCGTGACTGGAACCATTAAAGGAAAGATCTCCTGAAAATAACAAAAGATCAGGAAATGATAATTCAACAGCTGCAAGATGACACAAAGAAAAATAACATAAGAATAACTGGTGTCAATGGAAAAGCAGGAGTCGACACAAATGATATAAAAAAGAAACTACTTGCAGAAGAACTAGAGGAAAATTTTCCCAAGCATGGGAAAAAATCTGACATACAGATAAATGAAGCATATAGAACTCCAGTTAGCCATAACCAAAATAAATCTACACCCAGATATACAATAATCAAGATCAGAAATTTAGCACAAGAACAGAATAGTAAAAGTTATTAGAGAAAAGAAACAGATCAACTATAAAGAAAAGCTCATCAGAATCATGACAGATTTCTCAACACAAACCCTCAAGACAAGAAAAGCTTGCAGTAAAGTCCAGAAAGAAAACAACTTCCAACCCAGATTGATGTACCCTGCAAAACTATCTTTCAAAATTAATGGAGAAATAAGATACTTCCATGACAAAGAACAACTGAAGAAATTCATGACCACCACACCAACACTATGAAATCATACTGAACGATATTCTAAACAGAGATAAAAATGACCACAGTTCCAAGAACAACAGTGTATTGGTTGGATCCTGTGTTCCACCAAGGACTCATGTAATTTGGATGGCGCCGAATATGGCATTCGTGATTGGTTTGTTGTCTAGCACTGGGATTGGCGATGTGAGTGCTCCACTGCCCAGGGGTGGAGCCGACATACAGCCTAAGGGCGGGAGGAATGCATGTCTTCCCTCTCTTGCCCTCTCTCTTGCTGGGTTCACGTACCTTGCTGTTTGGTGGCCACCATGAATGGCTACCCTGCCACGCCACGCTGCCTTGGAGCCAACTGAGTATGGACCAGAAATTCCCGAGAACTGTAAGAAATAAACCTTTCCTTCCCTAGTTCTGGGCACCAAGTATTTTGTCTCTGCAACAAGTGAAAAGTAACTAAGACACACAGAAAGAAACCAACAAGCAGGGAAAGCAATTAAACAGTGAGGAAATGCAGTAAACCAACTGCAGGAAAATAACATCACTAAGAAAAGTCAATACATATCTGTTATTACCATCAATGTAAACAGCCTCAATTTACCAATCAAAAGAAACAGACTGGCAGAATGGATCAAGAAACAAGCTCTGACAATATACTGTATACAAGAATCACATTTAATTTAAAAATAAATTCATAGACTAAAAGTCAAAGGATGGAAAACAATACTCCATGCAACAGGAACCCAGAAAAAAGCAGGGGTAGCTATTCTGTTTGCAGACAGTGTGAACTACAAAGCTAAGTTATCATAAGAGATTTAAAAAAAAAGGTCACTACATACTTGTTAAGGAAAACTTCAAGAGGAAGAGACAATAATCATGAATATATGTGTACCAAATATAGGAGCACCCAACTATATAAGATAAATATTAATAGACATGAAAAATCAAATAACCAATAACACAGTTGTAATGGGGGAACCTTAATACCCCATTGCCACAAAGAGATACATCAACTAGACAAAAAAAATCAGTAAAAAAACCAGAACTGAACCAAACCAGTGAACAAATGGACGTAGAGTGTTCCACCCAACAACATCAGAATATAGGTTATACTCAACTGCATATGGGAGATTCTATAAAATAGACCATATACTAATCATAAAACATGCTTAAGTAAATGCAAAGGAGTTGAAATTATCCCATGTATATCAATTGACCATTGTGTAATAAAATTGGAAATTAGTAGAAAAAGAAACCACAAAAACTCCATAAACACATGAAAAATAACACCCTCCTGAACAACCAATGGGTCACAAATGAAATTAAAGAAGAAATCAAACAATATGTACAACCAAACAAAAATGCAAATACAACTTACCAGAATTTGTAGGATGCAATGAAAGCAGTAGTCAGAGGAAAATTTATGATGATGAATTCTCACAACAGTAGAACCAAAGGAACACAAATAAACAACCTAATGCTGTACCTCAAGTTTGTAGAAAAAAAGAGCAAATCAAGCTCAAAGCTCATATAAGAGAGGAAATTATAAAGATCAGAGCAGAAATTGGTGCAACTGAGACCAGAAAAAACAATACAAAGAATTAATGAATCAAAGAGTGGATACTTTGAAAGCATGAATAAATTGATAAACCACTAGCCAATCTTACCAAAAAAGGGTAAGAAAAAACTCAAATCCATGCAATAAGTAGTGAAAATGGTGAAATTACTACAGATCCTGTGGAAATTCAGAAGATCATCAATACCTACTTTGAAAATCTTTACTCTCATAGAATAGCAAACACAGAGGAAATGGACAGATTCAAAGAAATGTATGAATTGTTAAATTTGAATCAAGAAGGCATAAAAATTTTGAATAACCCAATAGGAGTTAATGAAATTGAAAATGTAATTAAAAACTTACCAACCGCTGGGCGTGGTGGCGCACGCCTGTAATCCCAGCACTCGGGAGGCTGAGGTAGGCGGAGCGTTGTGAGTTGGAGACCGGCTTGGGCTACAACACGAGCACAAGGCCAGCCTGCGCTACACAGTGCGACCCTGCCTCAAAAAACCAGGGCTGGGAGTTTGGCTCAGTGCCTTAAGCGTCTGCCCTGGCAGGCGCGAGGTTGTGAGTTCAATCCCTGGTGCCGCAAAAAAAAAAAAAAAAAAACAAAAAAAAAACTTACCAACCAAGAAAAGCCCAGGTCCTGATGAACTACAGTTGAATTCTATAAGAAATTTAGAGAGCATTTAATGCTAATACTCCTCAAACTCTTTAAAGAAATTGAAAGGGAAGCATTGCTCCCTAACTCATTCCTAGAGACCAATATTACTCTGATACCAAAAGCAGAGAAAGGCCCAATCAAAAAAGATAACTATTAGATGGGGGTGGTGGCACACTACTATAATCCCAGTACTCAGGAGGCTGAGGCAGGAGGATTGTTGCAAGTTCAAGGCCAGTCCGAGCTACAAAGTAAGCCCAAGGATAGCCAGAACTGTATAATGAGACTCTGTCTCAAAATGACAAAAAAAAAAAAAAAAAGATAACTATAAGCCAATCTCCTTAATGAACATAGATACAAAAATCCTCAGTAAGATACTAGCAAACAGAATGGAGCAAATCATCAATATTATACACCATGACCAAGTGAGAGTCATCCCAGCAATGTAGGGATGGTTGAACATACGCAAATCAATAAACATAATACACCATATCAATAGATCCAAAGACAAAAATCACATGATCATCTCAATAGATGCAGAAAAATCTTCTGACACAGTCCAACACTCATTCATGATAACAATTCTTCAGAAAATTGTAATACATGGTCTTTATTTCAATCTGATAAAAGTCATCTATAACAAACCAACAGCTAACATCATACTAAATGGACAAAAACTGCAAGCTTGCAATCTAAAATGAGAAACAAGACAAGGATGTCCATTATCACCACTCCTATTCAATATAGTTCTGGAAACACTAGCCAGAGCAATTAGAGGAGAGAAATAAAAGCAATAAGGATAGGAAAGGCAGAGGTTAAACTATCCTTAGTTACAGATGACATGATAATCTACAAAAACCCCAAGAACTCCACCAAATGACTTCTAGAATTAATAATCAAATTCAGTAGAAGAGCTGGATACAAAGTCAACAGTTAAAAATCAATAGCATTCCTGTACATAAACAACAAACTCACTGAGAGAGAAATGAGGGAAACCGCACCCTGCACAATAGCATTCAAAAAAATGAAATACTTAGGAATCAATCTAACAAAGGAAATAAAAGATCCATACATTGAAAATTACAGTATTCTGAAAAAAGATATCAAACAGGGTATCAGAAAATGGAAAGATATCCCTTGCTCAATGATAGGAAGAATCAACATTGTGAAAATGGCCATTCTCCCAAAACCTTTATACAGATTTAATGCAACTTTGATCAAAATATCATTAGCATACCTTACTGATCTATACAAAACATTCCTGAAATTCATGTGAAAAGAGGAGACCTAGAATAGCAAAGGCAATCTTGGGCAACAAAGGCAAGGGAAGAGGTATCACCAACCCTGACTTGAAAGTATATTACAAAGATACTGTGATAAAGTCAGCATAATACTGGCAAAAAGCAGACCTGAGGATTGATGGAACAGATTAGAACATGCAGATACAACCACAAACATACTCAGTCACCTTATCTTTTACAAAGGGGCAAAAGCATGTTCACTGAAAGAAAGACAGCCTCTTTAATAAATGATGCTGGAACATCTGGCTTTAGACGTTCCAAAGACTAAAACTAGATCCATGTCTATCATTACTCACTAAAAGTCAACATGGATCAAAAATACAAATATTAAAACAAAAACACTAAATCTGCTGGAAGAGAAGGTAGGTAGAAATCCTGAAGACATAGGAGCAGGCAGAGAGTTCATGGACAAAAACCAAACTGCACGGGAAGTACTTCAAAGAATCAACTCGGATCTCATCTTATTAAAAAGTTTTTGCACATCAAAAGAAATCATTAACAGAGTGAAAAGAAAACCCACAGAGTGGACAAAATTTTAGCCCACTGTCTCTCAGACAAAGGACTTCAATCTAGAACATGTAAAGAACTGAAAAATATCAGACCATCAAAATTCAAGGACCCAATCCAAAAATGGGCATCTGAGATGAATACACACTTCTCAGATGAAGAAATACAAATGGCAAATAAATACATGAAAAAATGTTCCACGTCACTGGTCACTTGAGAAATACAAATTAAAACAACACAGAGATTCCATCTCACCCCAGAAACAATGGCTAACATCACAAAATCGATCAATAGCAAATGCTGGCAGGGCTGTGTGAGAAAAGGAATCTTCTTCTACTGTTGGTGGGACCACAGACTGCGACAACCACTGTGATTTCAGTGTGGAGATTCCTCAAAGAACTAGGATTCCAGGTTCCATTTCACCCAGCTATTCCCTTTCTGGATCTCTTCTCAGAAGAATGAAAAACATCATACCACAGCGATATAATGTGCACCCATGTTTATAGCAGCACAATTTATAATCTCTAAATCTTGGAAGCAACCCAAATGCCCATCAACAGAGGAATCAATAAAAAAGATATGGTAATTTTATATAATAGAGTACTACTCAGCTACAAAGAAGGATAAACTCAAGGTTTTTATAGGTAAACAGATGCAATTAGAGACCATACTCATAAGTGAAATCAATCAAACTCACATGTGTAAACATCATATTGTCTTCCTAGAGTAAGAAACTGAAAAAGTAAATAAGATCCAAAATCTACAATAGATGTTGTGAAAAGGAAAGAAATTGCTCAAAGGAAAGAACTGGGATGAGTGAAAGGAGAAAAGAAGGAAGGGAAAAGAAAAAAATATATATATGTATACAAAAAAAGATAGTAATACTACTGATTTCTTTTAGTTTATTGAAAAAAAATGGTTTGTGTTTACATTGTTAGATCAATTTTTCATGCCTAGATCTGAGGCCATCTGATGGGCACAGCTCTACGTTTACTATAGTCCTCTTGTCCTTCACACTGAATACTGGTATAGTTTTCTCTGTCAAAGGGACATAAAATATCCCTTTCTACCCATAATTTAAGAAGCCAGATAGCATATTGCTGTAGGTCTCGTGCTAGGTTAATAATTCTGGCAGGACCTGGAGTACTGAAACATTGTCACCCTCTGTAACACAGAGAATGGATCACAAATTCCCTGGATAACTGCATGAATTTAAATTTAATGAAAATCTTGTAGAGTTTTTTAAAAGCATGAATTAACACAACAACCTTACACTAGTTTTAATTTAGCCTAACAACAAAAACAGGAGCCCTTCTGCCCAGTGGTACTTCCTTTTTTTCCTTTTTTCCCCTAGCCAGATGTTGATCTCAAGAATGCCTCCTAATAAATCCAGGTATGTTAGTACATATCTGTAATTCCAGCATTCTGGGAGCCTGAGGCAGGAGGACCACAGGTTCAAGTTCAGCCTTGGCAATTTGGTGACTTACTGAGACTCTGTCACAAAAAATGGAACAAAACAAAACCTAAGAAATGTCTACACAATAAAAACAAGAGCAAAAATCTTATGGTATCTCTTAACCTCCTAAAAATTGCTAATATAGCACTAAAATGTCTATTATTTTCTCAAAGATTTATTAGATACACCATTACTATCAAAATAGTTTAGTTATCCTTAGCCTAAGACTTCTCAGAAAAAGCACTACTGACATTCTAGGCCAGAAAATTCTTTGTTGCAGGGGTTATCCTGTTCACTGAAGGATGTTTAGCAGCATGGTTGGCCTCTGCCCAGAATATTCCAGACATTACCAATTATCCCCTGGAAACCAAAACCAACCTGATTAAGAGCCATGGGTTGAATCAATCACTAGGTCCTACATATTCTACCTCTTATAAGACAGCTCTTGTATTCCTCCATATATCTCCGTCCCCCTTATCATCCATAATTCACACCAGGACCTTTTCTCCAGACTTCAGCCCAAAGCCTCCTAACCGGTCTTTCTGAATTCATACTCAGCTGCCTTCGGTACCTTCTACACATGGTAGAAGTGAGCTTTCTACTTCTTTCAGCACTCCCACCACGATTTTTTCACACTTTTAATTTTCTTTCCTTTTCTAAGTTATTCTCTTAGCAATCTTCCTTATTTTAGTCTCAACCCAACAGTCCACTCCTCTAGAAGGTTGTTCCTGATTACGCCTGACAACATAAGACTGGGATTAACTCCTCTCTTACGTGTTTCCACTAAAAGGTGGATATCTGCTACATTGTATGGCAATTCCCTCTGCATTTGTTTGTATTCACCACTAGATTACAGCTCTGTGACAGCAAATCTGGGTTATTTTACACTGAACCTCAGAGATCTAGTACAGTACCTGTTACATAAGAGGTGCTCATAAATATCATTTAAGGAAGGAAGATACAGGTGAAGGAAGAATTAGGATGGGTAGAGGAAGTGACTGGAATATAAGGCAGTAAAAACAGTTGAATAACAACTTCAATAACTATGAATGAGAACAAGAAGGGGAAGACTGGGTAGCAGATATTCTATGCAAACATGTGACTAGGTAAGATAAAATAAGAGGTGAACAAGCTCAGTATGATACAGGCTGAGAGAAAGAATCAGCAAGAGGCAGATGGAGAAGCTGGAGATGTAAGAAGAAAACAGAAGATCTAGGAAAAAATGGCCCAGGTAATCAAACATTTTAAGAAACTTAATATTCTCTTTTGGGGAACTTAATATCAGTGTGACTATGTTCATATCTCATGATGATTTTAAAATCTTGCTTTGTTTCCTGCCTCTTGGCTTTCTTAACTGACTCAACTAGTCATATCTAGTCAAGTGCTAAGTAGGAGATAATTAAAAGTATGTAAGATCCTTTTCTAAACATGTGAGCACTTTTGCCAGAAATACAACTTTTAATAACCACATACATGCATCTGAATGATGTGACTTTAATGGCATGCCCAAAGAATATTATAGCAATTCTTATATTCTGAAGGAGAAAAGGACCACTGAACTTTTCAACTATTAAGTTTTATGATTTATACCTCTTAATCACAGGCATGATTTTAAAGAAATCAAATTTTACTAGGAACATGTGTACATCTCACTCTGAAGATTGTGGTGGTGTTCTTTGAATATTTGTACAATTACAGATGTCAAGAGAGCAGGATACTGATCTCAGAGGCTTTTACTGAGTGAGAGTTTTTGATAAAGCATCTTAATCTTTCAGGGTCTCAGTTTCCTTGTCTAAAAATAAGCATTTCTGTTAAACATAACTCTGAGTCTGAATATACTAGGTCATCCTGTAGTAACAAACAGTTCCTCACATCCAGCATTCGATAGGTTTTATTTGGAGGAAAGAAGAAACAAAATATTACCAGTGTTATCAGTTATGAAACAGCTTTCTCAAAGGCACTTTCTCTCAAGGGGTCAGTGTGTTTGCTGACTGAGTCTCCTAACTCTGCTGTAAAATTCTGTGCTGTGTTGTTCTTGAAGAGTTGGGTGGTGACAACATCTGGCACTTGATAAGGGTTTTTATTTGGTGGATGAAACTGCCCATTAAGTCAGTTAGGAACTGATTCACTGGACAGTGTAGCCTTGTGGTTAAAAGCGCTGTCACTAAGCATGGTCCTTAGATATGTTACTGAATCACTATATGTTATGAAAATTAAATTATTTAATCAATGAAAGGTACATGAAAACAGGCCAAAAGAACAAGTGTTCACCTAAGGTCAGAAATTATTCATAGAATATTAGCTATTATTAAGAGCTCAAAAGAATTCCACAGCTCCAAGCAACTATTGTGACTAACTTGGATCCAGCAGATTTAGAGAAAAATGAATCAACACATAGGTGATTTGGTTTGGTACAGGTTTTTTGTTTTGTTTTGTTTTGTTTTGTTTACATTTAAATCAAGTTCTGCTTTTCAGTTATCAACCCACTGAAGTGATTAATGAATTGTGTAGGATGTTGTGGAGTACATATTACACATTAACTGTATTCTTAACACGGATAATGCATTTGCTAAAAAGATGTCCCAAAGGAAAAAAAAAAGTAATCAATACATACTAACAAACAGAGGAAGTAAGTAAATAATAATGATTGTTTTAATAGCCTACACAACCTTAAATACTTTGTAAAATGTGTGTGGTAGAAGGCAAAAGCTGAAATAGGATTTTACAATGACTTGGGTCATATCTACAACATTGTATGTGACAGCAAAAACCAAGAAAAAATAAAAATATCCATCAATAAAAATGTGTGGAATAAACATAGACATAGCCATAAAGCCTAATTATTATTTTAGATGGGGGTCTCACTATTTCATTCAGGCTAGTTTCAAAGTGATGCTCCTGTGAGATATTAGAATTTTAAGCAGCTAGTTTTCATTGAGGTAAAGCCATATGTGCTAATACAGAAAGACTTTAAGAGATATTATTTACAAAGTGGTGAGAAAAAGCTCAAGCCAGTGTATGTAACGAGTCCAT
>RJWM01025846.1:0-28827 GCA_004363535.1 Dasyprocta punctata | reverse complement strand
TGTTTAGATATTGTGAGGAGTTTTTATCTTGAGTTTCATGCATGGCACAAACATTTAATTCAATCTGTCTTTTCCTATCTACTTCCCTCAGGATATGTGGCTATTTTGATTCAAAATTAGTTTTGCACTTGGGGAATGCAAAGGTGCTTTTCATTAACTCTTTAACTGAAGGAAACAAGTAACATGGAAATTCTGTATTAGTTTTCCTTGCCTTTCCTCCTTCATAGCCCTTATGATTGAGAACACTAGCACTCATTTTTAAAAAGAAAATTCTATAAGCAATCTATGTACTGATTACAAATATTAAAAGAGGATAGAAGTTCATGAAATGAAACATATTTATTCCTTCTGTTCTCATTCTTCACTCCTTACTGTCATACATCTAGGCTAGTCGTCATTAATAGTTTTTTGTTATCACTCAGAATTATTTTTTACCCACATACAAGCATTATCTTTAAAACATATCCTCTACACCTAGATGCACGTGACATACCAAATACAATTATGTTTGACTATTTTAAGGTCACTAAATCTGAAGCGGCACAGAGAAAATAAGAGCGAGAGAGATAAGGAAGAGAGAGACCTTTAATGTGGAGGGCATGGGAGAGCTTTAGGGGTAGCGGGTATGGGGGGCGGCGTGTAAAAGCTCTTAACAAGAATGAAGGAGTGTAGTTACCTTTATCAACTTTGGTTGGGGGAGGAGTTTGGGGAGGTGGGCAAAATGACATATTGACAGCTGATTTGAGGGAGCATCTGCCTGTGTAAACCAGGAGACAGAATGATTTATTGGGGTCTGGGGGTGGACGCTTGGGGGGTTGTGGAGTCTTGGGACTGGAGAGGGCTCGGTGCATGCGCAAAAGGGAGCAGGAGGTTTATCTCTGGAATGAGAAGGAAAACATGGAGCTTACTCTTGGAGAGCTAAGTTGTTTCTCTGGGTCCAGTACCAAGTTAGGGGGATGCTAAGCCCCAGGCCAGCAGAACCTATCAAATTATAGTGCAGTTACTACTTTGTAACTTTTAAAATATATATATATATATATAGAGAGAGAGAGAGATGTTGAGATATATATCTTTATCCATGTGTATGATAGTTTCATGTAAGCACATGCAGCTTTTTTAGCTTTCATTATATTCTACTGTATGTACAATCATTTATTGCTTTTCTTTACTGTGGATGCTGTGATTAATATACACATATGTAAGTTTTTGTACATTATTTTCACATAATTTGATTATAAATAAATTCCAGGAGAGGGATTTATAGGTCAAGGGGTTTAGTGGTTTCAGATATTACAGTTTCAGAGGACTGTGATAATGATTGTTCTAGGGAGGTTTCTGTCTTCATTGGAGTGGTACTCAGCACCCATGCCTCTTTTTTTTAATGAGTTGGGTGTTCTATCCCTGTTTGGATCAGGATGATGTTCTGGACTGACTGGGGAGACCTGAAGCCTGGAATTTATCGGAGCAATATGGATGGTTCTTCTGCCCATCGTCTTGTGTCAGAGGATGTGAAGTGGCCCAATGGCATCTCGGTGGATGACCAGTGGATCTACTGGACAGATGCCTACCTGGACTGTATTGAGCGCATCACCTTCAGTGGCCAGCAGCGCTCGGTCATTCTGGATAACCTCCCACACCCTTATGCCATTGCTGTCTTTAAGGTGAGTCCTCAGTTGTCCCACCAGTGGGCACTCTGCAGAGGTCAGAAGCCTCCTGAAGTGCAGAGCCAGGAGCTGTTGGGTTTTTGAGGAGATGCTGTCAGACTTCTAGGAAATTGGCTCTTTTCTAAATTTGAGATAACTTGTTTACACTCCTTTTTTTGGGAGGGGGAGTGCTGGGGATTGAACCCAGGGCCTTGTGCATGCTAGACACATGCTTAATCACTGAGCCGCATCCTGGCTTGTTTACACTCTTAAGGAGGGATGCCAGACAAAGGTCCCAGAGGACCTGGCTTCCAGACCACTAACATTTCAAAAGGTTAAGAGCTAAGATTGTTTCTCATGAGTGTTCTGGATTTGCCCTTCAGTGCTGGTAGCTTTGTTTTGGTTCTGAGTCTTCACCGTGTGTAAGGTTTCCTCACTTCCTCCCTCAGTGACTGAAGAGGAACAGCATGTGCCCTCTGTTGTCTTTCAGGTCTGTTTGTATTCCAAAGGCCTCTGATCAACATTGGGAAGCAGATTTCAAACTGAGAGCTTACTCAAAGCTCAATGCTCACCAGATAATTTTTTGGGGGACAGTTTTTCTTTGTGGATAGAGGTTTGGATAAAACCACTGACTCTTGCATTTGAGTAGAATCTTAAGCTAGTATTCAGCCAGTAAATGTTAGTTGTCTCCTGTATAGGGAAGCTCTTGTCTTTCCAGAGGGTCCATAATGGAAGAGCTGGCCTAACAGGCAAAGGTTTTTTTGTTTTTTCCCCAGAATGAAATCTACTGGGATGACTGGTCACAGCTCAGCATATTCCGAGCTTCCAAATACACTGGATCCCAAATGGAGATTTTGGCCAGCCAGCTCACAGGGCTGATGGACATGAAGATTTTCTACAAGGGGAAAAACACTGGTAAGTCTCCTCCTTCGTCTCCCAAGAGTTGATCTCAAGAAAAGGGCTGCGTGTGGGCAATCTCCACTCAGAGCAGGATCTGGCAGCTCGCGTCTTTGTTGTCACGACAACATGCACATTATTTAATTTCTTCCTAATGATATCTTAATTTCTTTTCTAATGATACACAAACAGCTGGAAGACAGCATGTTTTTGCCTGCCGAGAGTGTTGGTGCTTGGTGGGTAATTACAGCCTCCTTCTGCCCTTGGCCCCTCATTGATTGGTGGTGTGGCTTCGGTTGCAGCTGGGAGAGGCCCAGCATGTGCCTATCCCACTTGGCACACTTACAGGGAGTCGTGCTGTGCTCTGGCCTGGGTGCTCACACAATCCTGTGCCCACCAAGCATTCCCACCTCTGTTGCGATGCCGTGTGTAGTTGTACGTTGCTTTCGTTCTTGCTTCCCGCCCTGAACCTCTAAACCCCATGAAGGAAAAGATTATGCCTTTTTTTGTTTCTCAGCAGTTTTACCAATTCCATAGTCTTTCGCAAATGCTTAGTTTGTATTTGTCAAAGGAAGAAAGGATGGAGAGGGGAAGGGCTTCACTGAGTATAGATGTTTGCCATCTTAAGACCTGTTGGGTGGGGGAGGCTTCAAGCACTGCTAGAGGCCTTGACCTGCTGGTCCTGGAAGCTGTGACTGTTCAGTAGGAAGCCTCTTTCCTTCCTTGACTCCCCTTTATTCTTGTGTAGCTCCACCCATGCTGGCAATTCTGGAGGAGAAAGACCAGGGCACTCCAAAGAAAAATAGTCCCTCTAACAGTTACCCTCCTTATCACCACAGGATTAAATAGCATCCTGGGTCTGCTGACTCTCCTTTATTGACAACCTCTAGTTTTCTTGTTTTGGACTAGAATGTTGATACTGTTTTTCTGGTTCTTGGCTTACCCTGTACTCACAGAAAAAAGAGGAGGAAAGTAATACAGTTATAGATAACATTGTTACTCCTTTGAGTTCAAGGAGGATGGCATGAGAACTGCCCTGGAAAATGATAAAGTGTGCTACAAATGAAGATCTGTCTTAGTGTTAAGCCTTCCCCACTAACCTGTCAAGGGAAAGATTGGTATTATGATTCGTGGTTTGCAGATTAGAGAACAAAATCTTAGGTATTAATTAGCTTTCTCAGAAATTCTCACTAGTATAGGGACTGAGCTTTGGTTGCAGTCTTGGAGAAGTCACAATCTTTTGAGTGGAAATACGTGTTTTAAAACAGGAAGCAGTACAGCAATCTTGCTTCTCAGCATCAGCAGCTGAAATCTCTGGGCATCTATTTGATGCAGGCCCCACTCCTCGCACTGCCTTGTGGAGTGCGTTGCCAGTGTTTCTCTAAGTTGACACCTAGTCTTGAAGAGCTGGACTCCATTTTACAAGTATGTGCAAGCACATGTTTGATGTGCACGCAGCAGCTTCTGCAATACCATGTTCAGGTGAGGCTGGTGGTCCCTGGGCTCCCCACTCCTGTTTTGGTTTATACTTTACCCCAACGACTTGAACAGAACTGAGTATTTGTGATCTCCTGGTACAGGATGGACAGGCCTGTGCTTCTCAGTGGATTTCCCTTTTAGGTTTCGATCAGCCAGAGTAATTCTAGGGGTCAGGTTAGGGTCTGGGCTGAGTAAAGCCTGGCTTGAAAGAGTGATGTGTGTTACTGGGTGAAACACAGACTCAGTTGTGTAAGATCAGTTGTGACTATTCCTTTGGCCCAGAGCCAGTTACTAAATCTCTGGTGCTGTCTCTATTTGTGTTGAGATTCTCTTGCTGTCCATTGGTTATGAGCAAGACACTTCCAGGTGTTCTCTTACCTATAGATACAGGGATAGAGAAACAAGCACGCAGTCTCACAGGCCACTTTGAGTTAAATCAGAGCTTTTGCCAGTGCAGGCTGTGTACACTGCCTACCTCTTGGCTTCAGCTTGCTTCCTTAAACCTCCCTGCCTTGTTGCCTAAAGGGTATTGCAAGTTCTTGATAAATATTGGCAACCGCTGATGCCAGTTCATCTGTATTATTTTTATCTGCTCTAAATACGTACACGACTTTGCATTAGTCAAGTGTAAAACAACAAGTGCATGTATTGAGGGGGTTACTCTGTCATACTCACCACACTCATGTGCTCTTGAGCTTGGGTAATCTGCTTAGTCTTCTCTAAATTAATGTGTACTATGAATATTCTCATTTTAGAGATGAGAACATAAAAATCAGGCTCAGTAACTTGTCCAGGTCATACAGTTAGTACGTGGTAAGAATTTGAGCCATAAACTACTTGACCTAAGTGAACTTCTGTGAAACTATCAGGTTGTGCTTTGTCTACCCTCTGGCTCTCTGGTAACATGGTAAAAATTTAGGATGCTACATTTTGATTAATACTGGTTTGTGCTAAAAATTATGCTTATTTGGAAGATTTATTAACTGAGGCTATTTGGTTATAAGTGGGTGGGGTTCTTGTCTTGATACCTGGCTGATCTTTAAGTAGTGTTACTGGAATTTGTTTTTCACAAAGAATTTTATATTTCTTTTAAAAAGCTTACTTTGCAAGATTACTGATGCAAGACAACTGATGCTGCAATATTTTAAAATACTTTATAGTTCTTGTAAATTTTTCAGAGCCTGCATTAACTACAACCTTTTACACATTTATAATGGGGGCAAATATTCATTATTTGAGGGCAGATGTAATTTTCGTAATTGTCAAGTGCATAGACACTTCAGTGAGATAATAGTATTTGTGGCTCCTAAACTGATTCTGGAGGAATTTTTTCAAAGAGGAAATCTGAAAATGTTCTGAAATGTTCTGTGATGATGTCCTGGGGCTGTTTGGTCTTCTAAGGGGACATCTTTGAAGACAGTCGTTCTTACTTTTTCATTCTCCAGAATGATGCTCTTCATTCTGTATGCCTGCCTACAGTGATTGGCATCCTGAAAGATCTGTGGCCATGGTGGGAACTCTACCGCTTTCTCCTTCTGTCCCCTTCTGGGTCCCATCAGGTGTAGCACTCCCATTTTCTGTTCCCTTGCTTTGTCCCTAGCCAGATGCTTTTGGCCTGCCTCCCTGTTGCAGTCCAGACCTGGCTGTGTTGGTTTGGAGTTTGCCCTTGAATGCTACTGCTCAGACTACCATTTCTTCCATCTTTGCCTAGATTATCTGCTTGAGATAGAACACATTTTGGGTTCTATACTCTTCGCTCTTGGTTGAGACGGGACATCTGCTGTGCAGATTTATTTACAGATCTAATCCATGTGAACATATCATCCTATAATTGAGTACGTTTCAGTTACATATTCTAGTATTACTTATTTTCTTAGAACACTGAGTGGCATGCTGTCCTTTGAATACAAAGAACATGAACCAAATCCACTGGGTTGTTTTCCGGTAGTGGTGGCTCTGTGTCAACTCCATGTCCCCCTTGAGACCAGGGGCTTGTATATTTAGCTAAAGGAGCAGTCTGTGCCCACAGATTACCGGTGAACAATGATTGAAGGCTTCTTCTGATCAACTGATTAGTTTACTGTGGTAATTAAGCCATTACGGTTGATTAAGCTATTCGCTGAGCCTTTTTAGGTATTTCATCACATAGATTTCTCTCACTGGGTGTGTATATTTTATCTATTTAGCAATGCCACTTATTCTTTTTTTTAACATCAAAGTGACATTGTAGCTAAATCATTGCAGTTTAAAAAATTCATAATGCGACTTAAAACCGATGAGATGCCAACACATCCACAGCTGTTGAGTGTATTGTCACCTATGTCAGCACTGATTGTCATTAAGGAAGCCTGTTTTCCAACCTGTGGGTCAAGATACCTTCGTTTTTGTGTTACTTATGAGTTGTTACAAAATAGGTTGTACATCCTCTGCCCGCCCCCCTGAAGATAGAGGGGACAGAAAAAACACTTCTGCCAGTTTTGTTCACACACACACCTGTCTCAAAAGTACAGTGATGAATACTTTGGCCTTGATGTGACACTTGCTTTGCTAAGTTGACCCAGAGAGAAGATTGAAAGTAGTGGGATAGATCAACATTAACCAGCCATTCTGAGGATTTGTTGCATGATAGTGGCGAATGGGTACTAAGGTTCCACTTCAAGGAAGTAAAAAGGGGAGCACTGGATTTTTATCTAGGCCCCAGTGTATCCTTTGAAGGAACAGCTTTTGGGTGCTAAGGAGCAGAACCTACTCAGGCTAGATTACGCGATGAAGAGTGTTATTGAGTGATGCCAGGGAGCTAGTAAAGAGCCCAGACACGGGAGTTCTAGATCAGTCTTATGTGAACTGCAGCTGGGAATGGCAAAGCCATCATTTTTCTATCTGGGGCCCTGGTGGGATCCTTTCCATAACTCTGCCCTGTGTCCTGACTCTCTTTAGACTGAAAATAGCTGCGCACTCAAGTTTGTCTTAGCACAGCTTTGACTTGTGCAAGGTTTTGGTTTTACCTTGGTACCTGTGCTCTGTAACTCTTCTCCAAGCTCCAGCTCCCTGGGTGTTTTCTTAGTCTTCAGCAACCAGATCCATGGGGGAGGAATGTCTGCTGCCTGGTTTGGCTCCAGGGCACTCTGTTGAAGTGAGATAGGGGGGCAAATCTTTGGGGAAAGCAGGCCTGTGGAGATTAGTTCTGCTGAGAGACCTGAGCAAAGGCTGTCAGCACTGAAGGGGTCTTGGGGCTGGCATCCTCCTCCAAAGCTTCTCCATGTAGTGTCTGTCGGATGAGACAATTGCTGCAGGTCTCCTGTGTTCAGTGGTCCCCTTGTGTGTATTAACCACAGTACTGTGGTTCTCTGTCTCCTCTCCAGGAAGCAATGCCTGTGTGCCCAGTCCATGCAGCCTTCTGTGCCTGCCCAAGGCCAACAACAGCAAAAGCTGTAGGTGTCCAGAGGGAGTGGCCAGCCATGTGCTTCCTTCTGGAGACCTGATGTGTGACTGCCCTCAGGGTTATCAGCTGAAGAACAATACCTGTGTCAAAGAAGGTGAGTCCTTTTTTGTTTTGCCCTTGTTCTCTTTCCCTCCCCCAGCTTTCCTTGGCATCATAATCCCTTTGTGATATTGGAAAAAGTACCACTAGATACCCAGAGGATACCCAGAGGTCTGGGGCACTTCAGTGCTCGCTCAGAAGAGGCCCATGCTGTAAAAGTCATAGTTGTTCTTTGGGTTCAATGTCAGCTGACACAGTCATCATCAGGGCCCACGCTTGTTTTGTTTTGTGTCTTCTTTTCCTCACTCATCCTTCTCATCTAGGTTCTGTAGCTTCTATTTCTTATGACTTCTCATGAGTTGGACCAACTTACCTTGAAAACATATCTGGCTTGACTCTATCAGAGTCAACTGCTATCACCCACCATTTATCTCTCTGCCACCTCCAGCCCAAAAAGGTTGCAGTTTCAGATCAGTGTTAAATAAAGGTCTGAAAGTCTTGGCTTCCATGCCATGACCAAATAGCCTTACTCCCTCTTAATTGCAATTTGAATACTGGGGTTTAAAATCTTTTCCTCTGAGACACTGTTTACTTTTTTTTTTTTCCCTATATACTTCTCACCATTACTACTCTCTCAGTCATCAACCTCATGCCGAACCCCTAAAGGAAGCTTTGCTACCAAGTACTGGATTGATGGTCCTGCATTCCCTGAGGCTCCAGGTTATATTTGCTTTGTAATCCTAACCTCACTTCTCATAGCAGCCTCTGAGGCCAGGGCGGGCAGACACACAATGGAAGCCTTGTAGTTCATCTTCCTTAAGAAATACAATGAAACAAAGATGGACCATCCTTCCTTAGAAACAGGAGGCATTCAGGCTCTGGACGTCACCTTAAAACTGGAAAGAAATAGAGTCAACACTAAATTCCAAGGGAAAGGCAAACAGCTCCCCCGACATGCCCGATTAGAATGGCACTGATTATCCAAACAGGGTAATCATGTACCCTTGGTCCAGCTTATTAAACATTGTGTTTTTCCTGTGTAAATACTTGTTTTAAAGAAGTAAAGGGGCAGAAAAAAGATCTCTTGGTTGTCTTAGTGAGCCACCTTTTTATTAAATTAAATAAATACAGATGTATATTATAGACATTATATACAGATATTCCTAGGTGGACTGGTTCAAGAATTTCTTTGGATACCAAATTCCACAGATGCTCCTGTCCCTTATACAAAATGATATAGTATTTGTGTGTAACCTACTCACATCTTCCCATATATGTTAAATCATATTGTTTCATATATGTTAACTCATATTGTTTTATATATGTTAAATTGTGTCTAGATTACTTACAATACCTAATGCAGTGTAAATGGTAGGTAAATGTGTGTATTGTATTGTGTAGGGATAATGACAAGAAAAAATAGTCTATACATGTTTAGTACTGACACATTTTTCCCTGGAATATTTTCAATCTGTAGTTGGTTAAATCTGTGGATGTGGAACCTATGGATATGGTTATGTGTGTGTGTGTGTGTATATATATATCATATATATATATATATATCATATGTGTATATATATATATCATAAATATTATGTTCCAATCCTTTGTAGACACAGACCATCAAGGAGTTACTTGGTGATATTATATAATGCTGCTCTACTATCCTTGCCTCCCAATAGACCCACCTGCTGTCATCATTATCCTTTCTTATCATTGTAATCACTTCTTCTTTTAAAATTAACTTTATTGGTACATTATTGATATACATAATGACCACATTCATTGTAGGGAGTTTGTACCTGTGTGTAATTTATCTTTATTCTTCATTACCCCCCATTATGGCCATACCACCCCGAACATGTCCAGTAATAACCATTTCTTAATACTCCTTCCAACCTGCTTTTTCTCCCACAACTTTGAGGAAGAAAGGAGGAAAAAAATATTTCCTTCTTTACATGCCTGTGTGCTTGGCAGCCCTCTCTTGTCTACCACTAAAGGCAGTGTTATTTGAGGAAGGGAAATGGAAACTCAGAAAATCTCGTGGTCCAGCAAGAATAATACTGATTTCATTTCCTCCCCATTTAGAGAACACCTGTCTTCGCAATCAGTATCGCTGCAGCAATGGGAACTGTATCAACAGCATTTGGTGGTGTGATTTCGACAATGACTGTGGGGACATGAGCGATGAGAGGAACTGCCGTGAGTCTTCTGTCTCAGCCCATTTATCTGGATGCTAACTCTTACTCAGAAGGCTGGTCAGCTCCTCCATCAGGGACAGGGCTTGGCTAACAGGGAAAGCACAGTCCCACATGCACATGTGTATTAGATACACAGAATTATCTCATATGCACACACATGTATTTAATCAATAAACTGACTACTCATTGCAAGGGACTTATAAGTAAGTGTCCATTGCATGACTGAAACTGAGCTGATTGACAGTCTGGGTTTTAACCTTGGTTTTGGTGCCATAGAAAACTGATGGATTGGAGTGCATGACCAGGTGACATTCTTTGATTTGTAATTTTAATGATCAGCCTTTCCAGAGATGAGCAACAAGTGTCACCTTGTGTACTGCCCTAGTTAGGTGATGTCAACTGCCTGCCAAGCTTACACAAGGTTGTTAAAATTGATTGGTGATGCATCGTTTGGCTTGGAATGTGGGGATCTTGGTAGGAGTCCTATGTAAATGTCATCTTTGTACTGAATAGTTTCTAAGGTCCAAGTAAAGTGTATGACTTTGCTTAGCAGGATTTAAAGAAAACAGAAAGAAAACTACATAAGTGGATAATTACTGTATTGACTACAAATCTTAATAGCTTTGACCTCATCTTATCAAGGAAATGCATGGCCCTCTGTCAGTTGTATATTCAATGTGTGTTTATCAAGCATCCTCTGTTCCAAGCTCTGTCTTGGTAAACAAGACGGAATCAGGGAGTTTACAGTCTGCAGTACAAGTTCAAAAAGTTAAGCCATAGTTACAGCAAAAAATGAGTGCTGTGATGGGAAAGTGCCGTATAATGTAGGAGGACACCCTAATCAACAGCCCTGAAGGCTGGATGGGTGCACCAAACAGAGGTGAAGGACAGAAAGTCCTGGGCAGGGGTGTAGCTTGTGTAAAGGGTATCAGGACTTGTGTAGCTTGAGTATCAGGACTTGTGTAGCTTGTTGAGAATTGGGCCCAGTGGGGCAAGGAGAAACTGAATGAGTAGACAGAGCCCAGATCTGCAGGACCCTTTTGGACTTTATTGGAAGAGCAATTGGCAACCATTGAACTAATGTGATAAAATTTTACCTTTGGAAGGAAAAGCTGTGGGCAGAATGAATTGAATGGGAGAAAGAGTAGAAGCAGGGAAGCATGAAGCCAAATGAGAAGACTTCTTTTTCAAAGATGTTACCTTTCCTTTCCTAACCCAGGGACCCATTTACTAACTGTACTTATTATAAGAACAGGTTCTTAGGCAACTCTGCATACTCCTCTGGTCCCTGGCAGGTGAATGCAGGCAGTCATTTTGTAGCAGAGACCAGGTTCCCACACCACTTCACACAGAAGAAAGCAACTGTAGAAACATGCAAGTCGTTGAGCTGGTTGGACCCCGCAGTGCTATACACTGCTTCTTTTGGCTGGCAGGAGGTTGTGTATGAGACCCTCCAGCATCATTTTTCCTTCGCTTCAGTGATGATCCTTATACCCAAGGAGAAGTATTTACTTAGTGGCAGGCCTGGGAGTTGTATACCTCTCCATGTCTGTCTTTTGCAAAAAAGAACTCAGATAAAGACCCAGCCGTCTCCACCTATCAGGGACCCAGGAAGTTGTGATATTTGTGAAGGATTAGCCAAGGCTCTTCAAAAACATTAATAAACATTATCAACAACATGAAGCAGACAATGGAAGAGCGTTTATTACAAATCAGGCTGGTGGAGTGGGGGAAGAGGACCTTCTTAGAGTTTACACATGCGAGAAAAATTGCCTAAACATAGTTAGGCATAGTAGAAGCAGAGAGATACAAACTAGATATCCAGTGGTGAGGGACACAAGGTAGCATGTTATTTCCCCTCTTCCCCTGGGCTGAGTGTTTACTACGTAGGCAAACTGGATCTCATAGTGCTTCCAGGTTGTGAAGGAAGTACTTCTAGCTTCATACTGCCCTCACCTCAGGTCTGGACCTGACCTCACAGCTTCTTACGGCTTCAGCCCCTGCCCAGGAATGTGGTATGAAGCTGGCTTGGTTCCTCCTGGCTTAGTGTTAGTGTCAACTGGGTCGATTTTCCTGAAACTCTGAAACTTGCTTTCTCCTCTGCTCTGTCCCAGTTTCACTTGGCTTACAGCCCCACCCATCACATGTGACAGAGGTGAGGAGATAAGCAGTGTTTTGGGAACAAAGCTGAGGTGTGTGGGCAGGCCTTCCCATGGTTTCCCTTTCAAGGAAGGTGTATATTTATCGAGACACTGTGAGGCACCCGTGGCCACAGGCAGGTAGCAGGAGAGGGCCGAACATGGTGGTGTGCTGCCATGTTGGAAGTTCCGCTGCCAGGGAAGAGCTGAGGAGGGCTGAGGGAGGTGGTGCAGGAGCGATGTTGTCAATCGATTTCCCTTCCTCTTAAACAAACTCCTCCAGCTGAGTGGATGTCAGGCACGAGGGTTTTGACATGAAATCCCCTGCAGCCTTGTCATTTCACATTCATCCCCTGCCTCCCACCATGAGCTCAATTACAGAGAAGAAATGGAACCTCAAATAAGAGCTGCTGGGATGTCTAATGGCAGTGTTGCCATTTGGTGTTTCACTGTGCAGCACACCCCCACCTCCACACTGGGATTCTGTTCTGCCACATGCTGTCTCATGCATCAGTCCCACCGCATCTCGGGAGAACAGCCTTCCTCTCCCATCTCTCTCCTGCAGGGTTCTTCCTTGAATCCTAAGGTTTGTGCACAAGCTCAGGAAGCTTGTATTTAGCAGAGGGAGAAAATCCAATTCTGTACTCATTGTGGTGCCAGAAGGGCATGAAACATGATAAGGAAGAGAAGTGACATTTATTTAGAGCCCATTATTTTTACATATCCTGTTCATTGGGCTGTGATCCCAAGCTTGTTTTCTTCCTATTTTTCATCATAATACTCTCAAGGTAGTTAATATCTACATTCTGTTATAGAGGGAATAAAGAAGGCAAAGAGGGCTTGGTTAAATAATACGCTCCAAAGTTAATCTTTCTGACTATAATCACAAGTGTACTGTCACATTACCTTACTCTTATTTTACTGTTGGGGAAACTGAGGCTCAGTGAGGTTAAAATTGATCACCCAAGAAAGAAGTATAAGCTGGGGATATAGCTCAGTGGCACAGCACCTGCTTGACAAGTGCAAGGTCATGAGTTCCATTCCCAGTACAAAAAAAAAAAAAAAGAAAAAAAGAAGAAGGAAGTATAGGCAGGATCTGATACCCAGCCTTTGCTGACTACAGACAGAACCCAGGTTTCTGCTACAAAATTCTACCTCTGCATTACCTTTCATATCTATATGCACAGTGAGGTGCCTCCTTCTTATGTGGAATTGGGTTTCCCTGGTAGTAGTTGGTGGCTAAAGGTGCTTCTGTCACATGAAGATAGCTTCATGTCATAGGCCCTCACTTCTGAAGGGGTAATAGAAGATAGTTTAGTCTCTTAGTCTCTCTCCCAGCCAGATGAGTTTCTTTTGTTTCTAGGCCCTGTTGCTCTCTGAAGCTGTCCCTGGAAAGATACACTCTTACCTCCCTTTGTTATTAATTTCACATTCTCAGGGAATTTATTTCTTCCATTAAGTCTAGGTCTAATTTCTGTTGTTACACTTAAAATCTACTTCCTTCTATTTTTGTTTTGTTTTTGTTTGTGAGATAGGGTCTTGCCATGTAGCTCAATCTGGCCTTGAACTCATTATGTAGTGCAGACTGACCTTGAACTCATGGTGATCCTCCCGGCTCAGCCTCATATGTGCTGGGATATAGGCACGTGCCATGACGTCTGACTTCTATTTTTTAATTAGTTTTCCAGTGGGAAGTTTGTGTCTGAGGGGAACGAATTGTACTTAACAAGTATGTCATCTCTCTTTCCCATTTTAGCTACCACCATCTGTGATCTGGACACCCAGTTCCGGTGCCAGGAGTCTGGGACTTGTATCCCACTCTCCTATAAATGTGACCTTGAGGATGACTGTGGAGACAACAGTGATGAAAGTCACTGTGGTAAGGGCGCATACTATTCAGAAACCAATTCTGGGGGAAGGGGTATGGCAGTCACCATACTTCACGGGGTTATAGTAGTAGATGGGATGGGCAGAAAATGGAGATTTCTGATATCCCTTTCAGTATTTATGATCTTCCAGCTGCATGGTCATCTCCTTCTACACGGCAGCACTGGAGTTGTTTCCTTCCTGTGTTGTGACAGAGCTTACTTGCTGTTTTTCATAAAAATTCAGTTCTAGAAATACCTGATCCAGAGTTAATGGGACACTGGATTCATGGCCAGAAAAGATAGAGCCTAGACTCAGCTGCTGTCACGTGTTTTTTCTTTGCTTAGCTTTTGTTTTTTAATCTGGAAAATGAGGAAACAGACCCTGCTTTGTCTCGCAGAGATGCTATTAGGATGAAATGTGATGGTGAGGAAGATTTCTGATTTGTTTGAGTGGGCGGTTAACAGCAACGCAGACTTGGCCGACACCTTGGAGTGGGTGTGAAACAAGCTGCTTGAAGGCACAGATCTGTACCTTTGTGAACTGTTTATCTTTTTAAGCCATCCTCATTCAGTAGACTCTGTTAAAAGTCAGCAGTTGATGCAAGCTTTGATTCAGCATCTGTTTTCTGAATGGGAATTTAAAATTTTAGAATCATCTGTAACAATGGCAGGAAACGGTCAGTATTCTGTAGTCTAGTCCTTTTAATCTCCACATTGAGTCAGTGAGGTCCATAGGAGTTAGGAGGCATAGTCAGGGTGACACGATTAGTCTGTGTCAGAATGGAGTGGGAAGTGATCCGTACCTGGGTCTCCTATTTTCTGCTCTCATGCTCTTTCTGATGCCCTGTCAGTTTCATGAGCCCTTAGCAGGCTCTGGTTTTGTCCTTACAGCTACTGACCACTTAAGAAAACATTGTACAGTGTGCATAGTGCACCAGATTGGAGGGCCCATAGGCATGGAAAGGAAGTGCGAATGGAGGCCAGATGCTGACCCGACCATGCCGATGAGTTGGTGTGCCTGGCCAGGCCCTCTCGCCTGTCTGCAGGGTCAGATTCAGCCAGGCTGTGCATGTGCATATGGATAGGGCTTGCTTTGTTAGGAGCAGGTGGCTTGACTCACAGGGACTGAAATAAAGGGAGCAGGGACTGCTCGTAAATCACTTTAACACAAGGAAACTAATGGAGCACATTCAGGGCCACTTTCACATGGATGGTAATGCTGGTTTGGTTCTGGGAGGAATTTTTTTTTTTCCTTTTTGGTTCTATAATTCTCCTTCTTCGTGGGCTGTAAAACATGTGCTTAGGATTCTCAGGTATTTTCTCCCTTGTTCCTATCTTTGCCTCCACTGTTCTCAGGAGGCTGAAGCGAGCCGAAGGTCTAGATTAGGAGGGGGGATACTCCACATGGCTCTGTGTTCCCATGTCACCCGGCTCCCTCGGGGCATGTGGTCAGCATCCTCCTTTATGCTCCATTCCTGTAGGTTGGTTCTGAATCTTCCCCAAAGTCCCATTTAGTCCCTTCTCTGATGCAGATCCTCCTCACGCCTCTGGAATCTTTCCCTGTGAGTGACTGCTTCACTACCTTCACCATCAGCCTGTCTCTGCTTAGCTACTCCTGTTTTCTGCAGCTATGGAAAATTCCACTTGAAAGCTCTATGTCTCAGTCTTTTGGGGGCTGCCATTACAAAGTACCTTAGAGTGAGTAGTTTATTAACAACAGACATTTATTTTTCCCAGTTTTGGAGGCTGGGAAGTCCAAGATCAGGTCATCACCAGATTCAGTACATGGTGAAGACCTATCCCCATTGACCATTTCTTCTCTATATCCTTATGGGAGAGGGGTGAACAGTTCCCTTGTACCTCTTTTGTAAAGTCACTAATCCCAGTCTTCATGACTTCAAAAAGGCTTCATCTCTTGATGTTATTGCACCGATGATTATGTTTCCACATATGAATTTTAGAGAACATATTCAGACCGTAGCTTCTGTTTGAATGATCTCCATGGACCTAGGAAAGATGTTGTAGCAGCCTCCTTTCTAATGTCAAGATACACTGGTTTTGAGACAGCCTGCCCACTGACCTCCGGAACTGTGCCCTTAGGAGGCCTTAGCTATGTTTCTTCCTGTATGGAAGCTCAGCTCTCATCTTCCTTTTCCGGAGCTGAGCCTCTCCACATAATCAGCACACATGGACTTCTCATTACTCATTTTCTCAAACCACATGCCATGTCTCTAGGAGTCTTCTGTTTCCTTAAAAATTCTACTCTTTGATTTCCTCCATCACTGTTGCCAATTCTGTCCCCATCATAGCACAGAAGTTGATGATATCTGTGGACTACACCAGCATAAATACACAGGACTGCTCTTGCTGACAGGCAGCCCACCGTATGAGTCCAAGGGTGTTAATAATCCATTTGCATTACATTGCTGGAAATTACTAGGTGAACATATATCCCTGGTTAAAGGTCTCTCTGTCCATATGATGTACAGATAATAAATGATACACATTCCTAGTCAAAGTTCTGTTTATCTGAGTTATATACAGGTAATCTGTGGTATGGGCTTGTCTCCAGCCCTATGAATTTTGATACCAGACAGAATTCTGAGCAAGCCTTTATCTTTACACTAATATTTGTTGTCTCCCCTGCAGAAATGCACCAGTGCCGGAGTGATGAGTACAACTGCAGCTCTGGCATGTGCATCCGCTCGTCCTGGGTGTGTGATGGGGACAATGACTGCAGGGACTGGTCCGACGAAGCCAACTGTACCGGTCAGTACTTCCTAGACTCAGTTACCAGTACTCACCTCTTCATGTGCTAGTCAGCATATATCCTTACCTGGTCATAGAATCTTAAGTCTGAGAATCAGCTTGGACTTCAGAAGTCAACTGATGAGTGCTTCTCAGAGACCAGGGATGAGACAAGGTGCTTGTGCCAGAATGTAAATTAACAACCTTCTTCCTTCATTAAGAAAGTCTTAGTAAGAGAAATGTCAATAGAACTAAACAGTGTTCTGAGTGATATAGTTGGTTTTATTATGGTTCACTCTTCACAATTCTTTGGGACCAACAATAAACAGTTCACGTATCAGCCCCTGGTCTGGGAACCATACTTGGAGTAGGACTAAGATAGCTCTTGCTTTTTCAATGGAGCATCTCAGGGTCTTCTAAACCATGACAAGGAAATTGTATTTGTACCTATTTGAGATAAAATTTCACTAAGAATAAAGTTAGAAACATCATAAATGTGAAGGGAATAACAGGTGATGTAAGATAGAAACAGTGTTCTAATTCTTGTTTTAGGGTCACTCATGTTTGTTACAGTATTTTCGTGAACCAGTGAATGATTGAGTGGTGGCCACATACATTGTGGTGGGGGGAGGAGGTAGAAATTTGCCTCCCATGTACAGGATGGAGCCAGAATATATTTAGGATGGTACCATATACATCACACATGCTCTGTGATATTAATACATTGTGGTCGCTAAGAAAGCTCCTTCATGTCCTTTCTGGTGCAGTCTTAGTGTCTGTGCATCTGCTTCTGGAAAATGCTTTTGTGTACAAGTATGGCCCATACAGGTGGTTGAAGGAGGTGCTGTTAGCCCAGGAAACACACAGAAGCTGACTGGAAGCTCTGGGTTTAGATGGATGGTTGATTAATAAATTAGAGGGATATACTTGAGCGTTTTAGTTTGTGAATCGCAATGTCATAGAACATCTCATTTGCACAACCCCATTAGCTAGTGTTGTGTTTCAGCAGCATGTGGTAGTCTTCCAGAATTAGTTACTAACTTCTGTTCTGTGACCGAGTTTCTCATACACTCCCACTTTTATCTCTGGCTTTTTTCTGCCAGGGCTCACTGGGAAAATTTAGAGTTGTTGTCACTCAACTGCAGCCTCATTCCCATGGCTGTTTATCCAGGTGTTTCAATGATGATTCTCCTTCTCATATCAAAATGGTCAGAGATCTGATGCGAGTTCATTATAGTGTGTGAAGTGACATTTCACTTCCTGATGTATTAAATTAGCTACATACAATGTCAGAGAAAATAAGTTGGGGCCGGTTGACCTCCCTTTGCTTTGGTGTGCATACATTCTTTCTGTTCTGCTTCCTCTTTTGCTACCCATGGGAGTCTGGGTAGTTTTTATTCCCTTCAACCTACACCTCCCTGGTTTTGGGCATTGTGTTGGTTACTTCTCTCTCATTGCAGACAAAATACCCAACACACAAAATGAAGGAGGGAAAAGTTTATTTCGCTCACAGTTTGTGGAGGTTTCAGTTCATACTCGGCTGGCTCCAAGGCAGAGTAGCACATGGCAGAGGGGCAACAGTTCATGGTGGTGGCAGGTACCAAAAGCAACAAGGAAGGAGCACATGAGAGAAGGCTCTTTCTGTTCTTTATATTGTATGTCAGGCTCACCCACTTGGCTGTAGCCAGGCATATACATTTGATTTCTTTTAGCTACTACTTTTAGACATTGTGTGTGTGTTCTTAATATTATTCCCCTTTCCTAGATATACAAGCCCTAAAATTCTGGCCCATGGTTCCAACACTAAAATACTTAGTAAAGTATTATGTATTTTAAAGCACTAAATACTTAGTCTTTTAGCTTTACAATTTAAAAATCCTAAAATTAGGTTTCAGAGTGTGCAGCTCAGGGGTGAGCCCATGTCTAGTGTGTGTGAACCCCCAGGTTCCATCCCCAGAACCAATAAACAAACCAAAGTTTGTCATTTTTTTCTTCTTAATAATGAAACTTACCTCTATAGGGATGTAACTATTTGCCAGGGATCTTTGTTTCTTGTATTCAGTGGCTTTTTTGTTTATTCTCATAGCACAAGTCTGAGAGGAGTAAACTCAAGGTTCCATTAGTGTAACATGTCTTTAACATGTTTCTACTGGCTTCAACCACCAGTGGTACATGCATGACTGTCCCATAAGGTGGCCTGTACTACCTGGTGGGACTGTCCCTTGCCACCCCGATAGGTAAATCATGAATGTACCACCAGTGGTTTGGAGCTACCCACCAGTGAGATGTATGAATTATGGTCCTGTTGTGAATGTGTTAATGCTCAATCTTGAATTCAGATAGGTCTGAATTTTAAGGTTTATAATAATTTTCTGTAATTACTCTGTTTCTTTCTGGTTTCTTACACCGATTGGAATTCTGCTGTGAGATTATCTGTTAAAATAACAGGTCTTTGATCTCCAGTTACATTTATTTATTTATTTATATTTTTTTTTGCGGCACCGGGGATTGAACTCACAACCTCGTGCCTGCCAGGGCAGGTGCCTAAGGCACTGAGCCAAACTCCCGGCCCTAACATTTATTTATTGTCATTGTTCTGCAGTTTCCCCTACCTATATGTGCAGTTATTTTTATTTATCTGGATTGAGTCTTGTTTTCTTTTTAAGGTCAGACCATTTAAAAATTTCTCATTAATTCTGGCTTATAATATTTTATAATTCAGTTATGGCTGTTGGCTACTTTCTGTGGTCTTATTTTAAGCAGTTGCTGTAAGCTATTTGTTGGACTCTCATTCTTTTATTCATGCCTCCTGTTGTTATTTTTGCTGTTTCTTTACAACTCTGTGCTAGAATCTGAGTTATTTCTTCCCACTTACCTTCTAGTTTAACAGTTCTCTTTTTAGCTAGATTTAATCTGCTGTTTTACGTATCTGTTGAGCTTTTTATTACCATGATTATAGTTTTTACATCTTGTTTATCTGTTTGACTTTTTTCAGATGTACCTTTTTATTTTTTAATGTTTTTCTTTATGCTTTGTTTTTTCTTTTATATCATTAATTACTCAAATTGTGTTTATATTCACTTTTTTTTCCTCATGTACTTCCTAAGAGTTGAGTGTTTGTAAGAAGTGAGGCAATACTTTTCCTCATTGAAGAAAATAATTCATCTATTTTTTTCCACTTATGCTTAACTAATGCTTTTGGTCAGATGTTCCAGGAGGTCCTGGTAAGTCAGGAAAGATCTACGTCAGAGAGTAAGTCTAGGATAATGACTCTTCTCAGAAACTGATAGTTGATTGTTTATTCTGTTAGTCCTGCTGTTCTCACATTTATAGTGAATCCACCTGTGCAGAAGATTCTTTTTTTCTTCCCCAAATTCTTGAGTCTGGATTAAAATCAACCTCCTCTATCTTCATGATTTTTTTTTTGAAAAATTTAACATATGTTGTTTACTCGGCTCTGAAAGTCAGAGCCTAATAAGTTACTCAGGTGATAGAGAATTTGAGAAAAAGAGAATCTAGTATGCATTCTGGTCATGCCTGACCACTTTAGTGTACTTGTGCAAACCAGTTAATGCTTCTGATCTCAGCTTCTGGAATTGTATCTGGAGATCTCAGACACGCCTCCCAGAATTGCCATTTGGAAACCCCACTAGCACTTCGAAATTGTTTTCAATTGAAAATGAAATGGATAGGCCAAATAATAAGTAGATTAGTATGGTAATCAGTTCAGGCAACTTTGTATTTTATGAAAGCAAGCAAAGATTTGGTGAGGAATTTTATTTTAAAGCTGCCAGACTTATGACACCAATAAATCAAAAATATTCCTGGTGATGGCTCTTACTAGGTCAGAAACTCATGTAACATGCATGATGATTTATTTATTCTTCTTATCAGAGATAAATGTCTTTTTAAAATACACTTAATAAATACTAAGTGCCAATGGTTGTAAATACTGAAACTTCTTATTTCCATGCTACCAAACTCAGCCTTGGTGTTCAGATAGATGAAAAGACACAGGTAATGGATCCCACTTGTTTTAAGTGTTTCGAAAAGTCAAATTCTCTGCATTTCCAACCATTGCAAAATAATAGCCTCAGAGTAAGCCAATTTTCCCAACCCTCAAGCAGCTTATTGCCTGTTATCTCAACTGAATAGAAAATTGTAGTTTGCTTTCAACAACCCACTTTTGTTTGTTTTGCCTCCTTCTCTTATGAAGACACCCTGTTCACATAGAAACTCACAAGAGCCTCTCTAGATTATAGGAGCCCTGTCCTCACTTGTCTTCCGTGGTTTTGCTAACCATCATTTCAGATACCTGTCATCAATCATAGTCCAAAAATTTTACATGGAAAATTCCAGAAATAAATAATTCATAAGCCTTAAATGACTTATTATTCATATTGTTGTAATTGTTCCATTTCATTATTTGTTATTGTTAATCTCTTACTGGGTATATGATTAAACTTTTTTGGTGTGTCTACACTGGAAAAACATGACATATGTATGTTTTACTAATAGACAAACTTTTAAGAAATCCATACAGCATCTCAGATTGTTTCCCTGTGAGTCAGAGGATTACTGTAAATTATTTTATTCTGGTTGTAAACAAGGCCAGTTCTGGCTTTTCTTTAACAACAAATAGACACAAACAGCTTCTGTTTCAGAGGAGGAAGGGGAAATCTGATGCAACAGGCACTTACAGTGTTGGCTGACTTTGAGACAGATATTATACAGTTGAATCTTGTTTTTTTCTTTTTTTTTAATGCTGGGGATTGAACCCAGGGCCTTGTGCCTGCAATGCAAGAGCTCTACCACTGAGCCACATCCCCAGCTCCTGAATCTTAGTTTTTGACCAAGATTTTGCTGTTTCTAAATGACTTCAGGTGACCTCAACCCACATATGGAAATGAGGTTCACTTGTAACTGATTCTTTGTTTTACTAGCTGCTGCTGCTACTGCTGCTGCTGCTGCTCCTCCTCCTCCTTGCCCTTCTGCTCCTCCGGCCCCTCCTGTTCTTTCTCTTCCTCTTCTTCTTCTCTTTTGAGTACTACTTTTCCTCTCCTTTTCCTTTTTTAAAGTGAGTGTGATGGACACTATTTATGACTGGTTGGTGGTTGTTTCTCTTGACTGTCCAGATGACTAGGTTCTTCTAGGTTGTGAGGTCTGTTTGCTTTGAAGCTTTGGATGACTCTTAATGTTCTTGGGGTCTGAAATTGAAGTTGGGTCTTTCTTTTTTTTTTTTTTCTTTTTCTTTTTCTTTTGAGTCTTGTGAAATCACGGACCTTCAGACCTTCAAAGATCACTTAGATATCAATCTAAAGAGATAACTTTGAGGCTTCCAGAGAGTGGTTGGGCCAAGTGTAGAACTTTATCTCCAGAGCACACACCACCTTTCCTTATTGCATAGCATCAGGTGAATAGGAGGACTTATATAAGAGGACAAAGTAGCAAGGTGTAGTAGAAGGAGTACAGGCTGTGCTAGTATGTTTAAGTTTCTTCATTTTTCCATGCCTGTTTCTCATTTGTGGAAAGGGAGTAATACTGACCTCACAGGTCATTGTGAAGAGGGGTGGGTTTTGGCATGGCATGCAGGCCTGGGTAGTAGCTTTTATGCTGCTGTGTAGCCCACAGCCTGGAGTCCCTGCCTGTGCCGGGAGCAGCTTCTACCTATGTCAGCCTCAGGTGCCTGAGTCCTTGCAGGCGCTCCAGCAGTTCACACCTTAATCCCTAGGGCACAGCCTCTTTGTCCAGCCTTGAAGTTTGATGAGGAGGAGAGGAGTGAAGTGTGACTGTCCCTCTTCTCTCTTGGCAGCCATCTATCACACCTGTGAGGCCTCCAACTTCCAGTGCCGCAATGGACACTGCATACCCCAGCGGTGGGCATGTGACGGTGACACAGACTGCCAAGACGGTTCTGATGAGGATCCTGTCAACTGTGGTAAGTGCAGATGGCTCACTCACCCTAGAGGTTCCTCAGTGGCTGCTGTTTAGGATGAGGCAGCAGCCGGGCTAGGAGATGAAACACTGGATTGCTGCTCCCAGGTTTCCTTCCTCTCACCAGAACAAGCCCATTTGCTCCCTGTGGTGTCTTGAGTGGTCCATGTAATCTTCATTCTCTGGCCAGCACTTTGCCTCTCACACAAGCAAGAGTCTAAGATGCCACCATGCCACAAAAGCAGCATTCACAGTGCCGTTTGACACCCAAGTATTCTTAAGGATTTCTGTCCTTATCGGTTTGCCAAACGATCCAACATTTAATAGGATTATACTTATCATCTACATGTCTTTATATTGCTTTCTTAAAAAATATTATTAGTACAAGTTTGCAGTACATAATGACTTCATACATTGTGGGGATTTGGTTCATGCACGTAACACATCTTAGTGCCTTTCCTGTTTCAATGCTTTAAAAAGGTGTTTCTATCTATCCATATTTTCTGTAGTTAGCATGTTTTATGGAAGCTGCATATTTAGTTTTTATTGCTACAACCTAGTTTACTTAGTTGAGTGCTTTTAGTTTTATATTGTTGTGCTAGTACAGCTATTCATGTCCTTGGAAGTGGAAGCCTGTTTTTCTTTTGAGACATTTCCTGGAATATTGTCTTAGTCACTTTCTTCATTGCTGAGTTCCAGTTCTCAACACTCCCAATTTAAAGGTGGAGAGGTTTATTTTGGTTCCTGGTTCTAGTCCATGCTGGGTTGGCTCTAAGGCAGAAACACCATGGCAGAGAGGCATAGTGGAGGAAAGCAGCTCACATCGTGGTGGCCAGGAAGCAGAAAGAAAAAGTCAACTAGGGAGGGAGACACAGCCAATACCAGGTCACACTCCCAGTGACCCACCTCCAACCAGGCCCCACCTCCCCACAGCAGGTCAATGGTTGTGTCCCCCAAAACTGATCACTTTCCTGTCCTTTGTCAAATTTCCTAGGAATGATGACTTTTCCTAGGATTCAAACGCATTTTCTTGCCTTCTATCTAATCCCCATTGAACTGTCTGCCAAACACTGGTTTTGCAAGGCTACAGCTGCCCTGGTAGAACTGACGTTTAATTCTCATGTTGAGCAGTGACTTTCTGCTTGGGAGAGAGGGTAAACTAGTATTAGAGCTTCTGATCACTATATCTTGGTTCTAACTTAATTTCCCCTGGAACTGGTTATGAAATGTCAGGCTTTAAAACACTTTTAGGCAAACTTTTTCCGAACAGGCTTTGTGTTAGAATTCCTGAAGAATTAAGGTTGCAAGTGATTCAAAGAGACTTAAAAATCTAGAATTTTAGAATAGAAATTCGTGTCCTCATTTCTTTCTAGTCTCTGAAACTTTTCTTTTTGGTCTAAAAATATACTTAATTTTTGAATATGTAATACATTTACCTGGTTCACACTGGAAGATGTATAAAAATACTATCGCAGAAGTTAGTCTTCTTATCTGCCCCATTCTGACCCTGTCCCTGTAGGAAACAGTGCTTTAATATCTTTTCAGAGTATTTTGTGCATATACAGTCAAGTAGTGCGTAATGATATTTCTGCCAGTGATAGACTACATTTATGATGGTGGCCCCATGAGAGTATAATGGAGTTGGAACTTTTCTGTCATCTAGTAACATTGTAGCCTTTCTCATAGTGCAATGCTTTACTGAAGTGTTTGTAGTGGTACAAAACATATTGCACTGCTAGTTGTATAGAAGTATAGCACATAAAATTGATAATTAATATGATAATTAATATATGATAATTAATAATAAACAACCATGTCACTGGCTGACCTGTTTATTATACAGTAGTTTTTATCACTATTGCACAGTGCACCCTTCTAATTACTAGAAGGAAAATTAACTAATAACTGTAATGTATTCTGCTGCATTACACTGGCAGCAGCCTCATACATCTTGTGTTTACCACATCTCTTGAATGCATCAAGAGAGCATGTTGAGTGATCTGTCTATACCAACTAGGTCTGTGTAAGTACAGACTGATTTTCAAATGTCAAAAAAAAATTGACTAATGATATGTTTCTCTGAATGTAGCTGTTGTGATGATGCATAACTATATAAACAAAATTTAAATATACTCTGTATTCTTGTCCTATTTTATGTAAATAACATTACACTGTGCATGTGGTTTTGTACCTTTCACATAACTGTATCTGGTAGAAAATTTTCCATATTGCTCCTTTTTAATCTGTGTGTCCCTATCTAATGTTCTAATGTACAGTCATTTATTTTTATTTTTTATTTTATTTTAAAGAGGATAAAACCAAGGAAAATAAAACAGAATAAAACCAATAAAAAATAAACCAGCATAAGTGATACAAGACTTCAAAACCTTACGAAACCAACAATAGTTATCATAAGGCCTTTTGTTGTCTTCAAAATAGCTGTGGCTACTTTTGGACATAGTAAAAATTGAACAGAACAGAACAGAATGGAATAGAAACAATAAAACCAAAACAGTGAATGCTATAAAGGACTGCAAAACAAGCCACTAGTAAATTCAAAATGGCTGCCATAATATGTCTTGTTATCTTTCAAATAGCTGCTCATGCCATCAGATTTAACATAAACAAAACAAAAGAGAATAAAACCCAACCCAACAAAACAATGAAAATGATAGGGTTTCCTGGCCGGGATCACTTCCTGGTGAAGCCTGGGTCTCCCCGCTGCAGTCCCCGAATGGCAAAATTGCACAGACTCACGGAGAGAGGCTTGGGTGTGGCTGTCCCCACTCTGGCAGCAGCTGGTGCATGCCGCTGGTTTAGTCATTTATTAAATGGTCCCTTAATGATGGACACATAGCTGGGTTTTAATCTATTACAACTAGCCATGGAATGTAACACTTGTACTTAAGTATAGGTTTTTATCTTATATTCACATTACTTTTCAATTGTGCAGGATACGTTTCTACATTTGTAATTGTTGGCTCCAAGTATACATATTTTTGTAATTTTGCTAGTTATGGCCAACTGTCATAGGGTTGATACAAATTTATACCCTGCGAAGGGATATGCGAGTGCCTGCCTATTTCTTGTTTGTCATTCTTCGCTATTGTTGGATTACATTTTAGAGAAGAAGTGCAATGGATTCCGCTGCCCCAATGGCACATGCATCCCATCTAGCAAACACTGTGATGGTCTGCGGGATTGCTCTGATGGCTCGGATGAACAGCACTGTGGTGAGTCCAGTCCTCTTGCCAGGGCCCAGTTGTTGTGAATGAAGAGCATCCGTTGGGTCAAATCTAGTTGTTTCTTCAGTACCTCTGTTCAGTTAGCTTTTAACCTTTGACTGTGGAGTGCTTGGCTAGGATTTAGGAACTGATCGGGCAGGGAGAATAGGTTTGGGCAGAGGAGAGCAGGAAGAGGGCTGGGGTTGATGACTACGAGATTAGTTTATGCTTGGGTGAATATTATTGTTTGGCTGCCACATACACCTCATTTACTGAAGATGGCAATTTTTAGAATTTTTGAGTGACATTCATATATATTATGTAGAAAAGGTCAAGAAACAAGAATTTGAAGAGAAAATGTTTTATTATCTTTGATTGTTGTAGGTGTTCCAAAACTGGAACTTTAGGCATTGAAGGATTACTACAAGTCAGCCATTTATTTTCAATTAGATACTTGCTTCTCTTTGATGGGTTTCGTTAGTGTTGCTGATTGTCACTTAGGAAGCATTTATATGTCAGGTGACCCTTTCTATCCCCAATTTTCTTTAGAGTATCTTGGGTTAGTGGTGCTCATCCTTGAGTATACAGTGAAATCACCTGCCGAGCCAGGGCCTGGGCATCAACCCAAACATTCTGAGTTGATTAGAGTGTGACTTGGGCCTTGGGTTTTTGTTTGTTAGTTAGTTTGTTTTTTTTTTAAGTGTTCCAGGCATTTCTAATGTGCAGGCAATGAGAAGTAATGTGTTAGGTAGGGGGTGGCAAACTGGCCTGTGGACAAGATTCAGCCCATAATCTGTTCTTTTAAATGAAGTCATATTTGAGCACAGTAACTACTGTTTGCTTATGTATTGCATGGGCTGATCTCATGCTATAGTGATGAAACTGAGCAGCTGTAGCAGGCTGTATGCTTGCAAAGCCTAACATCTTTGCTCTTTGGTTGTGTTAGTAGGATTCTTTGCAGAAAAAAAAAAAGAAACAGTAATATATTAAAGAAAGAGAAAGACAGACAGAAACAGAACAACAGACAGACACATTTATGATAAGTTCTTATTTCACATGGGGCCAGGCAAATACAAAATTTGCAAAGTGAACTGGCAGCGTGGAGATTCATGGCAAGCCGAGGTCACAGCACGAATCTGAAGACTCTTAGCTGGAGACCTAGGAGAGAAGCAGTTGTAATTCACCTGTGAAAGCCACGTGTCTGCTGTCTGCTCCCCTGGTCTTTTCTCCCTGTTTTCATACCTGGTATCTCTTCTCATGACACCAGTCCTGTTGGATGAAGGCCTGACTTGTATGACTTCATCTAACCTAATGACATTTTTTAAAGGTTCTCCCTCCAAATACAGTCACACTTGGGGGTTAGAACTTCAAAATCAGAATTCTGGGGAGAAGGGTAGGCATAATTCAGTTCATACCACTGGTCCCATGTAGAAAAGGTTTGCCAATGCCTGTATTAGAGTCAGGGTCATATTAACAGTGAGTTAAATCACGTGTTTTGATGCCTATTAGATCTAACTTTCACTTTGGCTTCCCCCTCATTAGTTGTTTATTCTTGGCACAATATTCAGTGCTGCTTACCCGTATTTTTTTCATTTTAAAAACAGAGATGATAAAATCTCTTAGAATGTTGTCTTGAGGGTTTAATGATGCTCTTTCTAATAAATACTTTAGCTCTGGCCTTGGCACAAAGCAAATGCTTGATCAATAATGGCTGTAACTGTTGTTTCCCAAATGTACATCTGGACCAGAGGTGGGGGGAACCCAGCTGGCCCTGGGCACTCATGGCCATTTCTTCCCTGACTCCTTGCAGAACCCCTCTGTACACGCTTCATGGACTTTGTGTGTAAGAACCGCCAGCAGTGCCTGTTCCACTCCATGGTGTGTGATGGGATCATTCAGTGCCGGGATGGATCGGATGAGGATCCCACGTTCGCCGGATGCTGTGAGTGGGGCTGGCGGGTCGGTCATTCATGGGCATGAGGTTGAATTACCTTGCAGTGCACTTCCACCTGGTTAATAAGTCTCAACAGCATGTCCAAGTGTGCCTTTTTTGAGAGTTACCTTTCTTGCTTAAAAAGTGCTACTTTCTAACTGTTATTATATGTATAAGAGGATTAGGCCCCACTCTCGTGGTGAATGACCATGAGATTGGCTCAAGTGTCACCTTGTCCAGAGGACTTCCTTACCATTCTGTACTTAGTAATCAGTCTCCGTACTCCCCTACCTGTTCCTAAGGTCTTCACAGTGCTTTCCCCCGCATTTTATACACTATGTATTTATTTTACTATCTACCTCTCCTGCTAGAATATGAGTGTCACCAGAACAGGGGCTTTGTTTTATTCATTGACGTAGTCCTAGTCCTCAAACAGTGCCCTACTTATAACCCGTTTGCTTGTGTTACCGTAGCAGAGTGCGACAGATTGAATGATTTGCATAACAGAAGGATATTCTCTTGCAGTTGTAGAGACAGAAAGTCCAAGGTCAAATTGTTGGCAGAGTTGGTTTCCTCTGAAACCTCTTTCTTGACCTTGTAGATGGCCATGTTCTCCCTGTATCTTTGTGTGGCCATTCCTCTCTACATGCCTGTGCCTAGATTTATAAGACTACCAGTCATATTGGGTTAGGGCCCACCCTCATACCCTCATTTAAACTTTAATTAGCTCTTTAAACATTATGTCCCAAACAGTCACTCGTTTGAAGTACTAGGGATTAGGACTTCAACCTATAAATTTAGAGAGGATAAACTTAGTCTGTAATAGTACTCATAAATTTTACAGAATGGATTAATTAACCAGAGGTGTTTTCTATTAAGATTTAGTTTGCTCTTCCATCTTCTTTCTGAGGCAGCACTGTTGCCTTGACTTCTCCAGCACAGAAATAATCTGAACTTATGGATGTTTGTTCCTTATGTAGCCCAAGACCCGGAGTTCCACAGGGTGTGTGATGAATTTGGTTTCCAATGTCAGAATGGAGTGTGCATCAGTTTGATTTGGAAATGTGATGGAATGGATGACTGCGGCGATTACTCTGATGAAGCCAACTGTGGTGAGATTTTAGGTCTGCCTCTGTGTATCCTGGCCTTCCAGTGACAGTGACACCTGTAGTTAAGGAGAAAAACGTTAGCTAGAAATTACCCTGCAGACTTTGTTTTCTTCTTCCTTAGCACTGCCTGCTGCAGTTCTCGAATCCCCAATTAAAGAATTGAGTGAAGCAG
>RJWM01025845.1:0-28819 GCA_004363535.1 Dasyprocta punctata | reverse complement strand
TACAAATCTGAATTCAATTCATAAATCAATAAATGAAAGCCAAATTGATTTCATTAATCTAGTGGGAATGAATGAGAATACTTACATTTTAAAACAAAATTTCTACACATTATCAAGTCTTCATTATATTTTAAGGTATTTAGAAATGTCTGTAATTAGCATTGTTGTGACCTGGATGTTTCTGGTTTTCCACAATCTATACACCGAGAACTTAATCCCCCAAGCAAACCTGAAGGAGTGGACCTCTTTAGAAGATGATTTTGTTAATGCGGGCAGAGTTGTTGTGAATGGAATCAGTATCCTTATAAAGTAGACCCCTGAGATCTAACTAGACCTTTCTTCCTGTACAGACACAGGGAGAAGGCAGCATCTATGAGCCAGAAAGCAGGCTCTCACCAGATACTAAATCTACTCCTATTTTGATCTTGGATTTCTCAGTCCAAAAATGTGAAAAATAAGTTTTTCTTCTTTCTATACCACCAAAGTAATCATAGTTGGTCAGAGCCTGAACTAAGATAAACACATATTTCACAAAAACTTACCAACACTTTAAGACAGTGTTTAATATTCTGAAAAAGATTTAATATCTAACTCACAAAGTAAGTTACATGTTGAGTGCTATTCACTTAAAAAAGTTTTACCAGAAAAAAAAATCTTATTTGCTTTTGAAGAGATTTTTTTTCTCATTCTGTTTTAAATATATCATTGCCCTCTCAGTCACAAGCCATATTCTTCCAATCTTAATACTTCACAACCAATTTTTAAAATCTATCTTCTTTTATTAATATGTGTCTTCTTTTCACACAGCCAGTAAATAGCAATTATCCTTCACCATTGCTGAGCTCTTTTTACATGACTAGAAAGGTCAGTGTCCATTTGTGAAATCCCTTTAAAAGACAATGTGAAGACTCAGAAGTGTATGTCACGGAAATCTGAAGTTGGAGAGCGACCGCGTACCAGATGTGTGATTCATTTAAAGTGCATCGTGCTGAGTTCTTACTCTGCCTGGCAAGTTAGCAGTCATAGAATCCTCATTTTAGAGGCCAAGGGTAAAGACTTGGGAAGCCTGGACCCAAACTGATGTATTGCTCCTCCCGTGATCCTAGGTAGAAAAGCTCCATCCTGATTCCAGGTGATACCACTGGGCGTCTAACTCCTGTGTTCTCAGCATCAGGCAGCTCCTTGGTTGAGGGGGCAGGGAGGTGGGGTGTGGTGAAGGAGAGCACAGAAGCCCCTCGCACAGTGCCACTGATCCTCTGAGCGTCCCCAAGGGCTGCCACGTGTGAATTTGCATCCAGTGTTGCAGATTTTCTGACTTTTCAGGAAAGGATGAAAACCTGGCCATTTACGGTGTCTGTGCATATGTGTACATATTGTGTGTTGTACCGCATACATCTACATATGCATATGCACCCCATATATTATTACGATTTTTGAAGGCAATAAAATTCCTGTTTGGTAAAATAACTTGGAGTTCAAATACAATACACACGTATGGTGAAATTAGGTTGCAACCTTTGTGTCGTATTGAGGTTAAAGAATTCTGAACAGTGTATAAATGAATTTGTTATCCAAGATGTTTCAAACTTTGGTGCAGAGTACCATTTAGATTCTAAAACATAACTGATGTTTTTCAACAACAGTTTTCACGTATTGTATCTTCATTTTTCTTTGGTTTATACATCTTAAAGCCCTTACAATTTACCACCAGAAAGACAAAGAGCTACATTCAAAAATTAATTGAGAAACCCTGCAGTAAAAGGGCATGTTTGACATCCTTCTCGACTGAAATAATAGCAGCTAGAGCGAAGCCAAGCTGTCCTGACAATCACAGAGTACCCTTTCCTCTATCACCTACCAGGCTTTCTTCTCGCGGGTGAGAAAGTTCAGATGGTGAAAGAAACTCTCTGCCAAGATTTCACGAGCTTTGAAATACAAGCACTTATAATTGTTGAAATTACTGTGAGTAGTAAGCAAGTGTAAGCCCACTCATACAGCTAGATTCAGAGGGGTCGACAGAGTGCTTAATTGCACTGTTTGGTTGTCTTCTTCCCCCGCAGAACGCACTGCCTGCTAGGATACTGCAGAGTGAGCTACAAAATGAAACAGCAGAATGCATATATTTTCTTGTGAAATTCTGCAACAATCTTTCTGTGACAGTTTTAAGGATTATGGTCAGAAATGAATCAATTTACTGAAGTTTAAACTCTGTGCAGATATGGGAATGATTTCCCCACCACTTTGGGGCTTCCTCTTTCCTAGTTTTACATTATTGGGCCGAAGTACGGCTTTTGATGTAGTGCTTGTTATCTCTTTTATCATCCTTGTGAGTGCTATTCTTAGTTTGTGACTTGTTTCCAGTTCATCTGTGGTGAACTGTCTTTCTTTATTTTTATTTTTATTTTTTACAAATCCAAAACAGTAATATTATAGGTTTACAAAGCAAGATGATAGGAATTTGACAATGGTTGCAATATTGCATATCGCTACCTTCAAAAGGGTTGTTTAGATTAACATATCGACATGCAAAATTAATGTTAACGTATGAGTATCAACTGTTTCTTTTCGATAACCAATAGCTCATCCCTTAAGTCTGCTAAAGATGATGGAAAAGATATAAAGATAATAAAAACTTGCTTCTTAAACCACTATGCTAAAATGGAATTTTCTCTGTCCTGGAGATGTCTTGGCAGTTAGTGGTGTTACAGTGGCACCTGGGTTCAGGGATTTGATTGGTACCACAGTTCCAGGGAGGAGGGCCTCATTCACGTTTGTGCAGGGAAGACAGCCTGCTTTGTGCTAATTTACATGGCACATGGCAGTGATGTGTTAGTTCCCAACTATATTTTAGGGGAACGAAGAACTTTTCCATTTACATAGCACACTCAAGTAAGAAATCATCACACGTTGCATGTAATCAGAACCCAATTATCCACCCTAATTATCTTTTTCATCTAGGGAAGAGAAACCATGAAACAATGAACATTCTTGTTTCACTGAGGATTGGATGTGTGAAGTAAGTCCTTTAGCTCTCTTCATTCTTTCTTCTTCTAACCCACCCTGATCCCCTTTAAGACAAAATAACAAACACATTTTCCCTTAACCTTTCACTCTCTCTGCATAAAGTTTACATTCCCTGAGTGGAGTTTGTGGGTGGACATAGCCCATCCCAACTCTCTGTTTTTTTCAGGTCTTTATCAGTTCCTTTTTGCTCTGTCCCTCCATCTCTTGCTCCCCTTCTTCTCAGAAAAAGATCTGTCTCCCTATTTCCTTTATCTATCTGTTATTCTGTTCTTTACTTTTACTCTGGGGTTTTCATAGAAGAGAAACAATGTGATATTTAAGCTTCACAGAGAATGTGAACATGTGCTGCAAACAGGTACAAAACAAGGAAGGAGACCAAGGAATGGGGGAGGGAGAGCAGGGAAAGGGGGTGAAAAAAGGAAAGAAGGTGTGTTCTGTGCACGGACCAACTCCACCCAAGGAGTGCAATCACCATGAGCTGCACACGTACTGACAAACTAAAAGGATAAAAAAACTGACTTGCCATCTGTGCTCAATATATGATTGCTTTGAGAATGATTTAATAAAACGTGGAGTTTTTAAATCTTAATGTTCGTTGGAATTAGCATCTTATATATTATTAATAACCCTGAAAAAAAGTCAGTAAATATGACTACTTGCTCTGAATATTACTGTAATATACAGGTAATAGTTGAAATGGTAATTATAAGTGCAAATAGAATCTTGAAAAAGTGAACATTATTTTGTAAGATAAAAGATAATTAAATAGTTCAAATTTGTTTTGTCTCTCCTTACATACACTGTACTTGCTTTTCAGGTTCTACCTAAACATTTGAGCACCTAAAGTAACAAAATTAATTTCATCCTTTTTTCTGTCCAACATGCCAGTAGGACACTCTGTTTCTCTGTCTTCCTGTCAGATTCTACCTCAGAAAATTGCATGGAATTCCATTATATGAATTAGAGCAACTAAATAATCTTTCTAAGCATCTCATTACTTAGAAATAAACTGGGTACAATAATTCCTACATCTCATTGAACTAACTTGTAATACGTAGCAAAAATATGAGACGAATCCGAATTTCAGATTATTTTTAATGTAAATATGTCCCAGTCACTTTTACTATGACTCAGATATTGCCTAGAGTACTTTCTAAAATACACATTATTGTTCATGTGAAGTTCAAATTGGATTGATCTTGTAGTTCTATCTTTTAACTCTACATTGAGTTGTTTGGGAGATTAAATCAGCTAACTGCAAAAAAAGGCCAAAAGCTTGTGCAAGTCTAACAATTTTCCTTGTCTGACTATATGAACTCTTAAAGGAATGTGTTTTATTGATCTTTTTATTACCTGTACCGGATTAAAAGTCTAACATAACTGGGCATAGTATCTGCTACGGTTTATACATTGTGTCAACTTGAGGAGTCTAGCAGCTTAACTAAGAAACTCAGCAGCTCTACATCCTGGGGTGTAGAGTACAGTTACCTGGTCATTGTTACAATTTGAGAAGGTCAGAAGTTTAACTGAGAGACTCAGGAGGGAGCCAGGGGTCTTACTTTGTAAACATCTTCATCCTGTGCAAAGGAAGGCAAGGATGTTTGTGGATGCTACACCCACCCTGGGTGGGTGGGGGGTGTCCTGTGTACTATATACGGGAGGAGAAGAAGCTTGCTGTCGCCCCTTTTTACTCTGGCTGCCTTTGCTTGGCTGCTGTCTTGAAGTGTTGCTCCTGTGCCATGCCACCCTGACTTGGAGCCAGCTGATTGTGAACTGAAACCTCCAAAAACTGTAAGCTAAATAAACCTTTCCTTCCCTAATTTTGGGTGTCAGGTGTTTTGTCTCAGCAACGACTAAAAAGTAACCAAGATAGTATCACATGTCTGTAATCACTGGGCACCAGAGGCTGAGGCAGGAGCATTCCACGCTTGAGCCCAGTCTGAGCAACTCAGTGACTTAGCAAGACACTGTCGCAAAATTTAAAAAATATAAAAAAAGGCTGGGGATGTTGCTCAGTGATATAATACCTCTGGGTGCAACCCCTGGTATTGCCAATAAAAATGTCTGACATATACTAAGTACATTAGTGAGTGCAGCACAGGATAAAGTGTGCATGTACATTAGTGAGTATAATATAGAATAAAGTGTATGTGTGTTTCTGAGTGTGTTTGTGTGTGCATGCTCAGAAGTTGAGTTTGGGCCAGGCATGGTGGCGCATGCCTTTAATCCCAGCACTCAGGAGGCTGAGGTAGGAGGAGCGTTGTGAGTTCGAGGCCAGTTTGGGCTACAACATGAGCGCAAGGCCAGCCTGAGCTACATAGTGCGACCCTTCCTCAAAAAACTAGGACTGGGAGTTTGGCTTAGTGGCTTAAGTGCCTGTCTGGCAGGTGTGAGGCTGTGAGTTTGATCCCCGGTGCCACAAAAGAAAAAAAAAAGAAGTTGAGTCTGGTATTATTTAGTAAGATCGTAAGTAATGGTTGCATTCCTTATCTCTTTTATCAATATATTCCATTATTATTTTACCACTCGTTCTTATGGTGTGGAACTAAAGATCTGGAAAGACCCTGGAAGATATTCCTCTCTGTATTTGTTTCCTTGGGTAGCATCACTCATAAACATTGCTGGATAATGATGATTTTCAGTATTGTTAAAGATTCCAGAAGCTGAATGTTTATAATTTCTCTTATTCTTTTCTCAATTTGGGGACCACATTAAGCCTCATGTTGGAAGTAGCTGTCACTTACTAATGTTTTAGAATGCTTTCTATCTGTGTTTGCAAATATACATGAATGAAATATGAAACATACTCAGTGCATATCAACGATGTATGCAGAAGATTTTGCTGAAGCAAAGAGTGGAAAACAATGGCCCAAGGACCAAATTTAAGCACCACCTGGTCTTGTGTGATCCACTCATGAGCTAACAAAACTGTCTTCATTTTGGAATCTTAAGGAAAAATAATGTTTTGTGATGTGAAAAGTGCATGAAATTCACATTGAATAACATTTGATGTTCACGTTTACTAGACTGTGGCACTCAGTTATTTGGTGGAGTAGTACTCTACATGTGCTGACAAGACATTTTGTAGCTATACCGCTACTTTTGTAGCACATTAGCAGCTCCTATACCAAGTAAAGCCGAGTATTCCCATTATTTGGGGGGCATCTTAGTTGTAGAACAGAAGGCCAAAAGCTGAGGTTTCATGGCAAAAGGAAAGCTGCCGCGCTCTGCAGCACGAGCTCCCCGAGGGTGTAGCCTGCTAACTTGCGTGCCTGAGGGATTTAGACGTGTGAACTCCTGCAGCTGCACTGGCTAGTCTCTTCCTGCTATCCACTGCGGTAACAGAGCTAAGTGGAGCATTAGAGGTTGGATGCTTCACAAGGGCTGAAATGTGTACTTTCTGGGCCTTTCCAGAAGAGTCTGCAGATCCGGTGCTGGACACACGCTAATTGGAGGTAACTCAGATTTCCTTCATTCATCCATGTGGTATTATATCAGATCCATACTTACTGAAGCCTGTGCAGCAGGGATTATGTAGGAAATTAAACGCAGTAACGACCTGAAGCCCTTCTTCTGGTGACTAGCTGGGCCGGGTGGAGACAGTGGGCCCACCTGGGCACTGCGAAGGTAGCAGGCGGGTGAGTCGTGTGTGTGTGTGTGTGTGTGTGTGTGTGTGTGTGATGTGTGCATGTGTGCTGAGGGGCATCCATGTCAACCCCACAGAACAAAGTCGTATAAAATCGCACACATCGTATGAATGGAACACATGATGAATGGAACACATCACTGTGCTTATGATAATTAAGTAGGTTTCTGGTTCTGGGTATGCTGTGCACATTTTTAAAGCTTCAGTAAGGAAATGTAGCAAGTATCTTGCAGCGGTCACAGACTTGTTGCCATCAGTGGCGAGGAGGTGACCAGATCCAGCAGTTAGGGCATCGCGCCGCACGGAATGATGGCGGCTGCAGTCTCAGGCAAGCCGTGTTTACCTATTGGCTGACACATTTTAAAAATTCAGGGGTATTTGAATGCAAGCCAAATAAGTACACTGTCAGGCTTTAAGTGCTGGTGTAGAATTGCGAGATTAAAATCCAGAATTCAAGGGAGTTGACTAAAACGCTTCACTTTTGATTGGAGAGGTCAGAGTGACCCCTGCTGAAATCTCCCTTTCTTCTGAGGAAAACCCCAAGGATGCGCTAGAGAGGATTACAGGAAACGAGAAGGGACGTCAGCATTAGGATGGAGAAGAGTCTTATCTTCCAGAAAGTTTGTGCTCAAGAAACCCACTAATTATACAGTCAATCACTTGCGTAACTCCTTAGGACGCAGTGTCCACCCGCCGCAGGGCGGTCCGGAGGTCAGTGACAGCGGCACCGCACCGTGCTTTTCCTTGCATTCCCCTCGTTCCTCTTTTTTTTTTTTTTTTTCTGCACCAGGAATTGAACTCACAGCCTCACACCTGCCAGACAATCGCTTAAGCCATTGAGCCAAACTCCCAGCTCTTCCCCTAGTTCGTGAAAAGTACATTTTTGAACATTTTCTGGACATTTACTTCACATATTTCTGCTACCGGGAAATATTTATGTATTTTGACTAACTTCCCATAAGATAGTTTGCTTTTTTTCTTATTGGTTTACAAGAATCTACATGCTGCATGTTAACCATTTATTCTTGGCATTTACACTTTTTATGTGAGTTTTCCCATGTCTTCCTCCTCTTTTCATCATTTTCATGGTGTCTTCTGATGAATGTAAGTTCATAATTTATTTTGAGGACATTTATTTATGTTTTCTTTTAAGGTTAAGCATTTTTGTGCATCATAAATTTTGCCCTATCCCAAGTATAGACCGATTTTCTTCTGCGCCCTCTTACAAACGTTTCCTCCCTTTTGTGTTTGTCTTCAGTCTGCTCGGAAGGGAACTTTGTGCATGAAGTGATGGGGCCATGCAAACCTTTTTCCCGTTCTGCTAAACGTTCTTGCACAATTTGGTGAGTCTTCCTCTTTCCATTGTTCTTTGGTGCCAGGTCTACAATAAATCATATTTCTTTCTGGGTGTGAATCTCTTTGTGGTCTGTGCAGCTTGGTCTACTTGTCTTTTTTTTTCTTTTCAATCAATGTTTCATGGTTGTATTATCTTAATTAGTAGAGACTGACAATTTATTTCTGGGAAAGGAAATTACCTGAACCTGCTTTATTTCTTTAAAAGTGTTAAAGTCTTTTGTAGAATTTTTTCTTCCATAAAATTTTAGGATCAGCTTGTCAAATTTCAAAAAATGAAACTGAAGTAATTTCAATTAGAATTCATTGAAACTATAGACCAGTTGGGGAAGAATTGGTACATTTACAATACAATGTTCAAATTTATGACAAGTGGCTCTAACTCGGCTTATTTAGTTAAACACCACGCATAGAAGTGATCATTATAGTTTCATAGCAAAGCACAGTATGGCAAAGTGCCTTTTACCCAACACAAAGATCTTGTTGTTCATACTCAAGAAATCTGGACTATTTTTCTATTTATGAATGCACTTTATCTTATCTGAGAATTGTCTGCTATTTTAAAGCCCTTACGCATAGCCCTTATCTTTACTCGTACAAACATTTAAGGCTATTAGACAGGGGAACTCTTCAACTCAAATGAGATTGGGGAGATGTGTGAAATGTAGGAAGCAGTGCAAAACTTTGTAGCAAAGCCCCACCCAAATAAGTAGGTTGAATGATGCAGCGGTGTGAATGACGAATCTGTTTAGTGACAATGCAATGTTGCATTACCATGAAATCCTCAAAAGGAGACCAAAGCAAGTGTCATTGGTGAAATTCCTTGTGGCAATTGCACGAAAAGAGAAAGATTCTACTGAGCCAATAAACAGCAGTTGTTCTGTTTGTGACTGTTGGTGGCAGGGAAAGTCCTTCTAGGTAATAAATCTCGTCTCTCTTACTCTTCCTCCCATCATCCACAAAGGTTATCAATGGAAAGCGCAGGTTAATTTATTTTTCTTTATATTTTTATTTCCTTTATTATCTTGTATTACATTACAGTATTATAATCATTTTCATATGAATGATTTTGGATTGTGGAACAAGTTCTCTGAGTTTCTGTTATTCTCATGGGGAAATTTCCCTTGATATACAAGTGCTTTGGATTATAACCATGTTTCCAGAATGAACTATATCATAAACCAAGGTTTTACTGTACTTTAAAACTTTTATTTTGTTTTTTTCTCATATTCTATCTTAGCATGCCTTATTGAAACTGTTTCTTAACTGTACCAACATACGTTTTATACTTTACAATTATCTTTTTTCTTTTGATTATAGATTTTTATTGCAATTACATTTCAGGTGAGAATGACTTTTCGTTTTTTTTTAAACCAATGTAGTATTAATTTTGGTGAACATTCCTTGTGATTAAAAATATGTATAAAATATTCTCCAGCAGTTGGGTTGGTATTTTATTTATAAGCAATATTCCTTGACAGTTAATGTTATTCTAAATTTCATATTCATTATTTGCCCACTTGTTCTATGGAATACTAAAAGGTAAGCTAACTTTTAAGATTACAATTATATTTATCTGATAAGAGAGCTAAAGTCCCTTGCAGGAAAGGCAGATTTAAAGATAGAGAAGTAGCAAAACTCCTTCAGGTCACTGTCTTCCTGGAAATCTCTCCTGTGCGTTCTGTGGCCAAAGAGATGTTAAAACAAAAAGCGATGATAATGTCATGGTGATTGTCTTTTCAGGTTTCTGTAAAGAGTTGAACTAATCAGACAGTTGGTGAAATAGTAAGAAACTCAATAATGTAGAGAAGAATGAAAGAGATTTTATAGGCTTATGTTTTTCAGAACTTTAACTGTGCTTAACATGAACAGTTGGACTTCACAGTGTAAATTAAAGTAAACTTCTGTTTCTCTTAAAACGTGCACACTGAAACCTTAGCCTCCAAGGTGACTAAATTTGGAGACAGATCTTTCCAAAGAACTAATTAAGGCCCAAAAGTGTTATAAAGGCAAGGCCGTAATCCAGTAGTACTGTGGCCTTATGAAATAGGAGGAGCAGTGTGGACGAGGACACGTGAGAAAGTATCACCCACACTCTAGAGAGTGAGACCAAACCCATTAGAACCTGGACTGTGTACTCTCCAGCTCTGACGTGCAAGAAGTTAATCCACTCAGTTTATGAGGTTCATTATGAGCAGACTAGTACCCAGACATTACAACACACTCACAGACACACACCCGCATGCATGTGCGTGCACACTACCAAATCTTAACATAGCTTATAGATCTAAATGTAGAATACTAAAGTTCAAAAATTTTAGAAGAAATGTGAAAGAAAATGAAGGTGACCCTTGTTTTGATGATGACTTTTTAATACACAACACCAAATAACCCAATCCATGAAAGAGAAGAGCATTAAGTTAGATTTCAGTTAAATTTAAAATGCTGTATTGTGTGATCCAGAAGATTTAAAAGATATGAAAATCTACAAATTGAGAGAAAATATTTACAAAACATGTTTTTGTTAAAGGTTTTGTTTCCAAAGTATACTAAGAACTCAATAATAAGCAAAACAAAACCAATTAAAAATGAGCAAAAAGATCAGAATAGGTACCGACCTGTGTGTGTATGTGTGTAAAAAGATACTCAATGTCATTTGTCCTTAGAGGACTGTAAGAGGCGCCACACACACCGACTAGAATGGCTAAAATACAAATCGAACCGAAGAAAGGCCCTGCGAGTACCAAAAGCCAGGCTCAATTCAGAGCACTTGTCCGTTAATAGTGAGAATAAAACTTCACAGTTACTTTGGAAGACAGTTGACCAATTCCATACTCCATTTATGTGAGCCAGCAGTTGTGCTCCTAGGATTTACTGATAGGATTTAAAAGATCGTATCCACAAAAAAATTTGTGCATAGCTGTTTATGGCATTTTTTTTTCATAATTTCCCTAACCTGGAGGCAAACGAGGTGTCTCTCAGTAAGTGAATGGGTCAACAGGCTGTGAGGCATCCAGACAGTGGAACAGGCTTCAGCCACAGGAGCTGAGCCGCAGGTTGGAGAGGCTGCAGGGGAAAAGGAAACCCGCACACCGTTTGTGTGCGTGTGAATTGGTACAACCACTGCGAAAGGTATCATCGCGGTTGCTCAGAAAACCAAAAATAGAACTACCATATATCCTGCTGTACTCCTCCTGGGTGTAGGGCTGAAGGAGATAAAGCCAGCATAACAAAAGAGAGACGCTGCCACACCCACGCCTGCTGAGGACGGAGGCGGCCCGTGGGCCAACAGATGAAGGGGTGGGCGTGTGCAGGCGCAGGGGTGTTGTCCAGCTGTAAGGAAGGAAGGGTCCCATCATTCGCAGGAGAATGGATGGAACTGGGGTGTGTTGTGTTGAATGACACAGAGAGCCAAGTGTCGCATGTTATCTTTCATATGTGGAAACTAAAGCAAAAGATCATGTGGAAGAAGAAGAGTGACTCAGACTGGGAAGGGCGCGGGAGCCCTCAGGAGGGAGAGGAGATGGCGGATGGGACCAATGTGTGTATTTCGGAAATGTCACAGTGAAACCAATTAATTTCAATAATCAATGCATATTAGTAATAACTCTTAAAAAATGAACCATCAGGCCACAAAAACACAGAGAGGAAACTTAAATACATGTTAACCGAGGGAAGGCAACGCACAACAGGATTCCTACAAGACCCATGAAGAGGGAAAAGTTATAGAGACAGCAAAAAAGAAACGGTGGCAGCTGGGGTTTTCTGGGGTGGGGGGAATATGAAGAGGTAAAGCACAGGGGCCCTCCGGGTGGGATTGGAGAAAATACTCTGTGTGACTCTCTATTAATGGATCCAGGATGTGACGCAATTTTCAAAAGCTGTAGAACTGTACAGCACAGTAAACCTCAACACTAACCATCTACTTCAGTTGATAACACTGCATGAATTTTGGTTTAGGGCCCAAAATAAATATATCATGTTACTGCAAGACCACAGCTATAAAGAAAAATAAACTTAAAACTTCTATACGTAAATGGATGCAACTCGAGACCATACTCATAAGTGAAATAAATCAGACTCGTATGTGTAAACATCACGTTGTCTCTCTGGTATGAGAAATTGAAGGAGTAAATAAAGTCGGAAATGTACACTAGATATTATGAAATGGGAAGAAATTGTTCAAAAGGAAAAAGGAACTAGGGTGGGTGAAAGGGGAAAGGAAGGAAGGGAAAGGTCATTATGTTATTAGTGTCTCTTTTAGTTCATTAAAAAGAAAGGTTTGTGCTAATATTGATTAAAGAAATTTTAATGCCCATATCTTGTACTCTAAATAGCTACTTCAAAGATAACAATGTGCAATGTATTAACTATTTCTATTCTCCTATTATTTTGTTATGCAATTTTGTTTCACACTTTTTCTATAAAATAAAAAAGATTAAAGTGAGTATAAGAGTTAGGGGTTGAACTCTAAAGACATGAAAAAAAAATGCAGGAATTGTGTGCTAGCCCACAGGGACCAAGATAGGGCCAGCACGGCAAAGGGAGCAGTGGGTCACCCTGGCCTGTCCCAGCCTCACACTGGCTGGGCTCCGTGCAGGCTTCCAGGAGTCAGCACTTGGGAGTCTTTGCTGCTGTCACAGGCCGGAAGATGAAGGAGGAAGAAGAGGCGGAAAGAGCCTGATGCTTGGGAAGGTTGAACTTCAGAGCTTCTCAGTTGCAGATTCCTATTTCATAATTATGAGCTTAAGTTTATAGTGGCAGTTTTTACTATTTTTCTTACAGTCCCACTCCCTCAAAATGATATGAGTGTTATTGCTAATAAGGGCTGGAAAGGACGTCTCAGAGAAAGTAAAACCAGAAAGGAGGCCAAGTGAGCACTCGGTCTACCCTTTGCTCATTGAGGTGCTTTTCTTGGTTCACTTAGCAGATTTTTAAAATGTTTTGCTGGACTGAGACTGTTCAAAATATAACCATCTTCTTATGAGCTTACCACACTGACATTTTCTGAGATCTGCAACATGAAAACCAATAGGGTTCAGATTCTGAACTTCTTGAATAACTATTTGAAGTATTTTAGCTCTATAGTTTATACCACATGAAGGAGAGTTAATAATTAATGGGCAACTCGACAGCACAATACATTCAAGTAAGGACAAGATACTAACAGAAATAAAGGCGAAGGAGTTGTTCTGCATCATCTTGGATTTGCTTGTTTCTTTTTTATTCCAGTTTAATTAGAAACACTTCTTATAGTATTACAGAGAGACTGGAGGTCTATAAATATCAGATATTTTTGTGAGCTTTTCTACTTCTCTAAATGAATCATACATGGGGCAAAATGGCAAGCTATTATTCAATGTGTTGGGGATAATGGGGCTTTAACTAAAATGATAGCAAAGCCCTAGAAACTAAATATTTCTAAATTTAAAAGAAAGATTTCTCTTTACCAAAGAAAATAATATTTGCCCACACCTGAGCAGGATGGTCACTCTGTACTTTCGCCTCCTGAGAGGGCCCTGAACCGTTAAATTCAGTGATCCGAGACAGAAGATGGCCAGGAAGCCCCGTTATGCTGGAAGACAACTATGGATCCTCAGGAAAGGGGAAAACTGACACTGCACTTATCCAGAAGTTACACTTAGTGAAAACAAAAAAATCCCAAACTACAGAGGATGCCAACTGCTCAAGTATTTTTAATTCAGATCCATTTGCATTTTGGCAGAGAGTGCCATGGCAGTTTCAAAGCAGCAGTCACATCTTTCTGAGGATACAGTTTTGATAGCTGATTCTAGCAGCGCTCATCAGACCCTCGAATCTGTCCCCCAGGGAACATTTAGCATCCTCTGGGAAGCACTATAGCTGGCATTCAACAAGAAGGGGCTGCCACACCCTGCCAGGCACAGGATGCCCTGCCAGAACTGGGGGTAGTGCCAAGCTCAAGACTGAAGCAAGCTGTTGCAAAGAAATGTTACCTTTGCTGGAATGGGTTTGAGCACCCCGAGAGGTCCAGTGGCCCCCGGGATCCCTGAACACCCCTTCTCCTCGAACCCCAGGTGTTCTTGTGAGCGCTGGTCCATTCCGCTTGCTTTTGTTCCTTGTTCCTGTGTGTGAACTGCTCAGATCGCTCAGAGGAGGATGGGCCTCAAATTTTCATGCCTGCTCTCCTTCCTCGGGTGCACCTCTACCCCGCTGCAGGAAGTGAAGGAAGATAGGTTCTCTTCTCTCAAACTCCGGCCACCACTGCTAAACCAAATACTACCCTCTGCTATAAAATGTAGTGTTGATTCTTCTCTACTTTTGAAATGTAGGCCCTCACCCTGAGCTACGTCCCCGGCCCTTTTCACTTTTTGACACAGGGTCTCTCTAAGTGGCTAAATTGCGCAGGCTGAGTTCAGGCATGAGATTTTCCTGTCTCAGCCTCTGGAGTGCTGGATGACGGCATGAACTACCACACCCTGCTTCACATGATTCTTTAGAAGAAAACAAAGAATTATAATTTTCTTCTTCAACCATAATAGCTAAAATATTTCAGAAAAAAAGGTATGTTCACTTTGACAATATTCCTTATTCAAATATGAAACTATATTACGGCTGCACGAATCACAGATGATAGAGAAGTACTAGCGGAGCTTGTGTTGGACTGGATTATGGCCCACTAAAACAGTCTCCCCACTTGGACCCTGGGATTACGATCTGAGTGAGCAATGTGGCAAGTTGCGATGAGATCATACGAGGTGAGAACAGGTCCTGAATCCGACGGTAAGAGAGGGCGGCAGAGAAGAGAAGAAAGGAGGGGTCAAGAGAGGAGTGGAGAAGGCAGGAGAGAGAATCCACGCCGGAGAAGGTGCTCAAAAGACAGGGGCCTAGCCCTCCCCTAACCAGGGCCTTGAGGGGAAGGCCGAGGGGGCAGACAGGTGGCTGTCGTGAAGGCGGCAGGCTTACACCCAGGTCCCCAGCGGGGCCGGGCAGAGAAGGAGGAGCTTTATCCTCTGCGTGGAGCGCTCCCCCTGGGCAGCAAGCTAGGCCCCAGTCGGAGTTAGGGGAAGGAACTCCGCGTGTGGGGGCACCTGCAGGCCAGGAAAAGGTTCGGACCGGGAGAACTGCCTGGGGCCCCCGAAGCTCAGCATCTCGGTGACCCCTTGGCGGACAGGCTGCTGGTGTGTCCTGGCTTCTCTGGGGTGCGCTAAAGCTACTGACTTGGGTGGGCTTCTCCGAGTGTTCAGCTTGAAGGCGTTAGAATGGGAGCTGGGAGACGGGAAAGGCGAGGAGAGACATTAAACACCAGCAACGCGGGTCTGAGAAACATTGCCTAAAGAGCGGAAACACTTGTCAAACTACACCGAAGACCACTGCATGTGCATTTGTCTCATTCCAGATCTAGGACAGTATCTAACACCTAGTAGGTACTCTACAAATTATTTTTGAAGGGATGATAAAAGTGCGTTGGGCAGCAAAGGTGAAAAAAAATGATACTGAATGCTTCAAGAAATTCCAAACAGAATCTGTAGCCAACAGTTATTAGTATGTATTTTTTCTTAAAATAAATCAGTATTCAGCATGAATTGTGTGAATTATCTTTTTAAATTAAGAACAAAATCACATTTGATTACATTTGAAAATGAATTCTTTGAGGTTTAAATATTTGGCACTGAATATTTAAGTACAGACATGTGATCAAAAGAAATGATGGCAGAGAGTGGTTTATTTGTCCCTTTTGGAAGCATTCATGTTTGGTGCACTATTCTAAGACTTTCATGTCATTGAAATTGCAGATTATCGCTTCAAACTTATGTTCTTCAGATGTCTGATCTTATTTTAAAAATAAAAGTACTCACAGTCACTTTGAAAGAAGATTTAAGCTTAACCATGAAGCTACCCTGTGGAATTCCACTTGTGGGAATTTACTAAAGAGAAATAGAATTACATGTTCTCAAAAGAAATTTTCAGTAAAAATGTCATACCATCTTTTCTCACAATAGCAAAATACTGTACTGAAAATGATCCAGCTGTCCATAAATGAAGAGTAGAAACAGAATGAATCATTAGTCAAGAGTAAAAAATAACTACTATTCACTAAAATATTCATGAATCTCAAAAACATAATGAAAGATGGAAGTCCTACGAACTAGTATATGTGCAGTAATTGTTGCTTCCATAGGCTCTAGATGAAGGAATTTATTATGAAGAAGTACAGAAAAATTTCTGGTGTAATGATTTAATGTTTCACAGAGGATTATGTAAAACAAGTTCATTTGTCTAAATTGAGGTAAGCTGGGCGTGGTGGAGCACATCTTTAATCCCAGCACTTGGGAGGCCGAGGTAGGAGGAGCGTTGTGAGTTCGAGGCCGGCTTGGGCTACAATGTGAGTCCAAGGCCAGCCTCAACTACATAGGGTGACCCTGCCTCAAAAAACTAGGGCTGGGAATTTGGCTCAGTGACTTGAGCACCTTCCTGGCAGGTGTAAGGTTGTGAGTTCTATGTCCAGTGCCACAAAACCAAAACAAAACAAAGCAAAAATAATCATATAATGGCACATTCTTTACTTATTTTATCAAAAATAAAATATTTACAATGACTGATACCTAATACCTTGGATGTATAGCTTTTTGGGGGTGTAGCATACTGACCTCTGTAACACAGAAAAGTGCGAAGAATTTATGAAGGAACAGACAGATAGGTTGCAAAGTATGTCTAGTAAAATGTTAATAACAAAACCTAGGTTGTGATTATGTGAGTATTAAAATTATTTCAGCTCCTCTACAGTTTGAAATTGTCATAATAAAATCTAGGGGGAAAATTAAAATAACTTTTCATAGCTTATGCTTCCATTTTCCAATTAACATTCACAGCAGGGTTGCTTTTAAATCATTTTTAAAATATTTTATTTCCATAGAAACCAAAAAGATTAGCATAATTCTCTTTCATTACAAACTTTTATTTAATTTGGTTTGTCTGTTTATTAAGATTTGTAATATTCCTTTGTGTTTTCCAGCTTTTAAATTATAATTGGGTAATATGTCTCCATCTTTATACTCTGAGTTAATTTAATACATATATATGATATTACAAAATTTCTTGTTCTAAATATTTGCTTCATTAGCCAGATGATGGGTTTTAATTTGAGCACTTTTAAAAGTCCACTCAGAACAATTTACGTGCTATAGAATCAGATGATAAATTTACAGGTAGTCAAAATTCTATCTTTTGACAACTCACTAACTAGAATATATAATGACCTGGATTTAAAGATTAATTTATCTGTTATCATGGTAGTAATTGTGTCCAAAAATGTAGTTTAATGTGTTTCCTGAGCTGATTGCATGGTTTCTGTAATTCCTAAACCACTCTGATGCCTGGGAATGCTGACATTTCTTGGGATGATTTGCAAGCACTGTGTGGTGCTGAAGCGTTGACCAACATGTGGCATCTCACGTGATCATCGGTACCTGACGGTGCTGCAGAGAGGCTTTGGCATTCTATCAGTCAGAAGAACCTGCAGGTGGTCTTACTTGCTTAAGTGAGGACTTCAACCCTGGCGTTGGGTTCTTCTGGTGAGATTGTTTCACATGTAGGTTCATATTTTGAAGAAATGGTTGTCATATTTATTCCCAAAACTCACTTAATGGAATCCATGTCTAAAAGGTAAAAAAAAAAACAAGACTTAGTAAAGAAATATCTTTTTTTAAAGGCAATGGAATTATAAAAGTACATTTATTATATTCTATAATTAATACATAGATATTTAAATTGTAACCATACACTAATTATCATTATATTACTTTTTGTTTTGTGGAAAAGAGGTAAAGCAAAATTTCATAACAAAATAATAGGAGAATAACAATAGCTAATACATTACATGTTGTTATCTTTAAAGTAGTTGCTAAGGGTCCAAGATATGGACATAAAAATTTCTCCAATTGATATTAACACAAATCTTCCTTTTTAATGATCTAAGAGGTACTAAGTGTATAACTGACTGGAATTTTTTTACTTTTCCCTTTTGTCCTTTCCTTTTTCACCCATCCTAGTTTCTTTTCCTTTTGAAAAATTTATTCCTATTTCACAATATAGATTATGCACTTTAGGCCTTATTTACTCTTTAAAGTTCTGACACAAGAGAGCCAACAGGATGTTTACTCATGTGAGTCTGATTTATCATACGTGTGAGTATGGTCTCACATTGCATCCTTTTACCTACAAAAGTTTCAAGTTTATCTTTGTTTATGACTGAATAGTACTCCATTAGATAAAAATACCACATATTTTTAATCCATTCCTCAGTTTATGGGTTGTTTTCAAGATATAGCTATCACAAATTGTGCTACTATGAACATGGGTGCACATATATTACTGTGGTATGATGTTCTAAATTCTTTTGGGAAGATAATCAGAAGTGGAATAGCTGGGTGGAATGGGGCCTCTACTCCTAGATTTTTGAGGAATCTCCACACTGATTTCCATTGGTGTTTGTACCAGTCTACACTCTACACAACAGTGGAGAAAGATTTCTTTTTCCTTACAGTCCCTCCAGCTTTTATTATTGGTTGATTACTTGATGATAGCCATTTTTTCTGGGGGTGAGATAGAATCTCAGTGTTGCTTTAATTTGCATTTCTCAAATGATCAGTGATAGTGAGCATGTTTTCATATATTTATTTGCCATTTGTATTTCTTCATCTGAGAAGTGTGTATTCATCTCAGATGCCGATTTTCAGACTGGGTCTTTCAATTTGGGAGATCTGATTGCTTTCAATTCTTTATATGTTCTAGTGCTTTGAGGGACAATTAGATAATTTTTTTTTACCAATCTGTGGGTTATGTTTTTACTTGGTTGGTGATTTTTTTGCTGTGAAAAGCTTTTTAATAATATGAAATCTCAGTTGTTGATTCTTTCCCGTGCAATCTGGGTTTTGTTCATGAAGTTTCTGCTTATACTTATGAAATTTCTACCCACTTTCTCTTCAAGTAGATATACTGTTTCTGTTTTAATGTTTAGATCCTTGAATCATTTTGACTTTAGTTTTAGTGCATGGTGGTAGACATAGATCTAGTTTTAGTCTTTGGCATGTAGAGAGCCAGTTTTTCCAGCACTGTTTATTAAAGAGGCTATCTTTCTTCCATGGAACATATTTGGCACCTTTGTCAAAGATAAGGTAGCTGAGTATCTTTATAGCTGTGTCTTCATCTTCTAATGAGCTCCACTGATCCTCACGTCTGTTTTTTTTCCTAGTACCATGCTGATTTTCTCACAGTAGCTTCACAGTATAATTTCAAGTTAGAGTTGTGATGACTCCTGCCTTGCCTTTATCGCCCAGATTGCCTTTGCTATTCTAGGTCTCTTCTGATTCCAGATGAATTTTAGGAATGTTTTCTCTAGTTCTGTGAGCTTTGCTAATTGTATTTTGGTCAGGATTACATTAAATCTGTATGACAGATTTAATTAAATTTGTTAATTTAATCTGTGACCATTTTCATTATGTTTGTTCTATCCACGAGCAAAGGATATCTTTCCATTTTATGATGTTCTCTTTGATTTCCTTTTTCAGAGTACTGAAAATTTCCATATATAGATCCTTTACTTTTTTTGTTAGATTAATTCCTAAGTATTTCATTTTTGGGGGGATCTGAAGGATGTTATGTCTCTAATTTCTATCTCAGTGGGTTTGTTGCTTGTGTACAGGAATGCTATTGATTTTTGATTGTTGACTTTGTATCCAGCTTTGCTACCAAATTTGGTTATTAAATCTAGAAATCTTTTGATGGAGTCTTTGAGGTATTCTTTGTAAAGTATCATGTCATCTGTGAATAATTATAATTTAAATTCTTCATTTCCTATCCTTATTCCTTTTATTTCTTTCTCTTATCTAATTGCTCTGGCTAGTGCTTCCAGAACTATATTGAATAGGAGTGGTGATAGTGGGCATTTGTGTTGTGTTTCCGATTTTGGAGTGAAATCTTTCAGTTTTTGTTCATTTAGTATGATGTTGGTTGTTAGTTTGTCACAGATGGCTTTCATCATATTGAGGTAAAGACCCTCTATTCTGATTTTTGTAGGCTTTTTATCATAAGTGCTGAAATTTGTCAAAAGTCTTCTCTGCATCAGTTGAGATGATTATGTGATCTTTGGTTCTGTTGGTATGGTGTATTACATTTATTGATTTGCATATGTTGAACCATGCTATATTCCTGGGATGAATCCCACTTGGTTATGGTGCATAATCTTCTTGTTGATTTGTTACGTTCTGTTTTCTAGTATCATACTGAGGATTTTTGTACATATATTCATTCGGAAGATTAGCCTGTACTTCTCATTTTTGGTTGGTTCTAACCCTGGTTTTGTTATGAGGGTAATACTTGCCTCCACTAATGAGTTAGGGAGTATTGCTTCCCTTTCAGTTTCATGAGAGTTTGAGGAATATTGGTATTATATCTTCTCTAAATTTCTTGTAAAATTCAGCAGTGAATTCATCAGGATCTGGCCTTTCTTTATTGGTAAGTTTTTAAATTACATTTTCAATACCATCAACTAATATTGGGTTATTCAGAATTTTAATATCTTCTTGATTCAGCTTTGGGAATTCATTCATATCTAGGAATCTGCCTGTTTGTTCTGTGTTTTCCATTCTATGAGCATAAAGATTTCCAAAGTAGGTATTAATGGTTTTCTGAATTTTCACAAGATCTGTAGTGATTTCAGTGTTTTCATTTGCATTGCATGAATTTGAGTCTTTCCTTTTTAAAATAAGATTGGCTAAGGTTTTATCAATTTTATTTATTCTTTCAAAGAACCAATTCTTTAATTCATTAATCCTTTGTATTGTTTTCTTAATCTCTATTGCATTAATTTCTGCTCTAATGCTTATAATTTCCTCCTTTCTTTGGGCTTGATTTGCTCTTTTTCTGGAAGCTTGAGTTGCAACATGAGGTTGTTTATTTGTACTCATGCTGTTTTCCTGATGTGAGAATTCTCCACTATAAATTTTCCTCTAGGACTTCTTTCATTGTGTCCCACAAATTCCAGTATGTTGTATCTGCATTTTTGTTTAATTGTAGGTATTGCTTTATTTCCTCTTTAATTTCATCTGTGACCATTGGTTGTTCAGGATGTTGTTATTTAATTTCCATGTGTTAATGGAGTTTTTGTGGAGTTTTTTGCCATTAATTCACAATTTCATTGCACTATGATCAGATAATATGCATGGGATAATTTCAATCCTTTGCCTTTACTCAAGTATGTTCTGTGGGCTAGTATATTGTGTAATTTAGAGAACATCCATGTGCAGCTGAGAGGAATTTGTACTCTGATGTTGTTGGGTGGAATACTCTGTAAACATCTACTATTTCCATTTGCTCCCTGGTTCTGATCTTCTGTTGTTGTTTTGGAATTGTGGTCATTTTTATCTCTGTCTAGAAAACTTTTAGTACCCTTTGTAGTGTTGGTTTGGTGGTCATGAATTTCTTCAGTTGTTCTTTGTTGTGGAAGTATCTTATTTTTCCATTAATTTTAAAAGATAGTCTTGCATGGTATGTCAATCTGGGAAGAAAGTTGTTTTCTTTTAGGACTTGAAATACTTCACACCAAGCTCTTCTTGATTTGAGGATTTGTGTTGGGAAGTCTGCTGTGATTCTGTTGTACTTCCCTTTATTGGTGAGCTGTTTCTTTTCTCTAACAGCTTTCAGTATTCAGTTCTTGTGCTGAATTTCTGGGATCTTGATTATCATATGTTTGGGTGTAGATTTATCTTTTTTTTTTTTTACGGCACTGGGGATCGAACTCCCAGCTTCACGTCTGCCAGACAGGTGCTTACGCCACTGAGCCAAACTCCCAGCTGGGTGTAGATTTAGCTTGATTGTGGGTAATTGGGAATACTACATGCCTTACTTATCAGTATGTCAGAATTTTTTCACATGCTTCAGAAATTTTTTGCTATTACTTCTACAAGTAGTTTTTTGTGTCATTTGTGTTGACTATTGATTTTTTATTGATGCCAGTTATTTTTACATTATTTTTCTTTTGATCATCTTGCAGCTGTTGACTATTTAATTCCTGATCTTCCATCATTTTCAAGAGATGTTTCCTTTGTTGATTGCTAGCCAAGATCCTGCTTTCAGGGTCTGAAAGTCTGTCTTCAGTTTTGTTCAAGTGGTTCTGCCAGCTTTCAATGGAATTTTTAATTCCCTAGCTATCTGTTTGAACCCATTTCATGCATTCTGTTTCTGTTCCATACTGATCATTCATGGTTTTCATCCTCTTCGTATCATCATCTTTTTTTTTATCTCTGCTTTAGATTTGCTGAGCATTTCCTTTATAAATGTTGACATTTCTTTTTTTTATCTGAGAGTTTTTTCTGATCTGATTTCCTCTGTAGCCTCATCGATTTGTTTCTTTACTTCAGTTGTTATCATTTCAGAACTGTCAGGTGTGTGTCTTCCCTTTTCCTCTATCTCATTGTCTCCTGGACTTGTTCTGAGGTGTGCTGGAAATCTAAGATTGCATCTTGCTTCTGTGTATTGACCTTTTCTATTTCAAAAGTTTTTACTTTTTTTTCTGTGTTGATTCTTGTAGGTTTTTGCAGGAGGTAGCTTTTTCTCTAATATCAAGGCCTCTCTAGGTAAGGTTTGTTCTTCAGGGCTGTCTTCTGTGTGTAGCAGTTCTTGATTTGTATCTGTCCCAATATCCTATCTTTCTAATTACTTAAGAGCAAGACGTTGGTATCTGTTTGATTTGGTCCCTAGTCTGTTGGTGCTGGGGTGTGGTGAGGTATTACCCCAGAACTTCTCAGTATTGTTACAGAAGTGAGAACAACTGATTTAAATAGATACGACATCCTAGCTAAAGCAGTTCAATTAGCAATAACAATAGCACCCAGTGTAGTTCAGAAACTGACAAACTGTGGTAACTATTAATTTTGTATCTTTGACTATAAGAGCAAAATCCACAGTTATATTACAGAATCAATTGTAAATTTGGAGCTTGTTTATCAAGTGTTTCCTATTGGTAGAGTGGCTTTACCGTGTGGTGGGAAAATTTAAGAAAGATAGTGAATAAAGCAAAGATAACTAAAAAAAGAAGTAGAAACCAGCCTGGAGGAAAAAGAATGATCACACAAGCTTTGGGAAACTAGAGAATATGGCAGAAGAGAAAGAATGAAAGAGTAAGCATGGGATTATCTGAAGTTGGTCTCAGAGTTTTGGGGGTAGGGTTAGTGTTCTGTGGCTGGAGTTCTCTCCCGCCATTTAGCAAAGACAAAAAAAAAAAAAAAAAAGATAAGAAAAAATAAAAAAAGAGAGAGAGAGAGAAAGGGGCAGCCCTGCCTGCTTGCTTCTATTCTGTGTGTCTTTGCTCCCTAGCACAACACCTAACTGACCACCTGTTGGCTCATATTGTTACTGTTGCTTCTGACAGTTTCACTCCGCTGGCCCCACCTGTGGGGCCCACTGTGTGGCTGCTGCTCCTACCGGTCTCTGGGCCTCCCTGCACTGTTCACCTGGATCCCAGCAGGCACAATGACCAGGGACTCTTTCCTAAAATGCAATAGCACAACCCGACAGTATTCATATCACATTCGAGTTTTCATATTGTGTTTTACAGGCATTTTTTTCACAAAAAAACGAAGACTTCATTAATTTCCCCAAGGTCCTCTCTTAATACTTTGCTACTCAATTTTATTTTGAAATCCCTTTCTAGTCATAAAACCCATTTTTCATTACTTAATTTTAACTGACTGTTATGTGGCCTAAATTTACATTATCCTGGAATGATGGCTTTCACTGTAATTCCTGATTTCATGTAATCATTTTTTCACTTTTGCTATCTTTCTAAATTCTCTTCAGAACCTATTTGCTTCTAATTAATTTTATGATGTCTGAATATCAGAGTGAGAGGTCTTGAGAACCAAAGATGGGCCTGTGATTGGTCCTGAGAGCCATGTGTTCAGATGGTTGGGTTAGCCAGGAAATATTTTCTTATCATAGCACCAACTTACGAGTCTTATACTGCATGACTTATACTGGAAACTCAAATTGCAGAGCACTTGAACAATGAGGAGTTAAAGAAAGAGGTGGCTATTGTTGCAGACTACTTGGTATATATTAGTTGTATTATTTTGTTGATGCACATTACTTAAAATTAGATATAATTAAATATAATTAATGTCTCTGATAGTGGGTTATTGAGGTAGTTAGAATTTACACATGAATTTTTTTTTAAAAATGGTATTGGAATTGAACTGTGGGCTCTCTCAGCTACATTGTAGCAATTTTAATTTTTTTGTTTGTTCTGTTTTGGAATAGGGTCTCAATAAGTGGCTAAACTGCCTAGACAGGGCTCAGTCTTGCAAATCTGAGCTTCAGTCTTCCAGAGCTTTGGCATTATGGGCGTAGACCACCACCTCCAGCTCAAACCACCTTCTTAACCAATTCGTTCCAGATGATCTGAAGGAAACTGTGAAGTTTGGGGAATGAAAATCTGAGAAGGTACAGGGCAGAAATGGTCTTTTTCTAGAAAGGCAAACTCCATCAGGATTTTCTTTATGTGTCAGGTCTGTGCCAACTTTTATGTTCATATAAAAAAAAGAACCAAAAGTTAATAAAAAGCACATGGGAACACTGATATTTTTCTTTCATTCTTCTGATATAGAAACATACAACCAGTGAAACATTGTGGGTTGAAGACCTTTTGCTTAGGTGATTTCCCATCCACTAGCTCACTCCGTGATCTCATTGCCCCAGTGCACTGTCATCAACTTTCTTCACGTGTTCCCTATGCTTTTCTCGCTGTGAGACGCTCCGCTACTCCTAAGTGTGAGGTTTATGTAGCCAGAATTTACAGGCGGCAGCTTCCAAGTCTGACTGCTCCCAGCATTGGTCATTACATTATGCAGAGCTTTAAAGGCATTTATATATTTTGGGTTATCTTAAATTCATTTGTAGGATATTAAATATGGATTTTATTACATTATTTCACAACTAAAAGAACACATTATACTGTAGAGGCATTAAACATCCATACATAAGATGATCCATCTCTACAATCTCTTCTCTTATTCATTAAAATATCAGACTTGCCCTGGTTGTCTTCTGGCGAACTTAGCCACAGAAAACAAGCAGAAAAGTGGCATATTACAGCAAATTTAGATGTTTGGTCAGATAAAAGGTAGCACACAGTGAACCCAGAGTAAGTTTTAATGACAAAATTACAAAAATAGTATGCAAGGTAAATATAGATGAGAACCTAAAATCAACGATTGTAGTGTGTAGTAACACTTTGGGTTACAAGTATATTTATAATGATTTTTCTTAATATTGCTCAAAGATCTTCTGTGATTTAATGAACTTTTGAATGCAAGCATACTGTAAATTTAACTGAGATAACAGGCTTGTGAGCATAATTATGAGACAAGGAAGAATACCGAGACTCATTATGCAAAAATTACATCATAATTGAGAAGGATTCTGCTTATCTTTTATGTGCACATTCTTTCGTAATTTCTCATATTAGTCGCTCAGTAAATGTTTTAAATAGTGAGAATATGATAACTCTGCGGAACAGAGATGTAAACGGCCTCCGCCAGGGACGGCCAGTCCACTTCCGCATCTTCCCTTTCCCGTTCTACCGTGCTGCTCCTACGATGAGCCCATGATCTCAATTTTCCATTCACACCCTTTAACACCACTCTTTAAGGTCATATTTCTTAAAATTTTAAAAGTATAAATGAGACTGACAGAATAAATTAATATGAGTAATTTCACTGTCTACAGATAACATTTTTTCTAATAATATTATAGTGCTAGCAAAGTAACCAATTTCGTATTTCAGATGGAACATAGTCTATGTAGTATTAGTATTAGTGGCACCTTAAAACTCTTTCCTTTTTTCATCTTATTAATTCTCCCTTCTCCTATAGATGCTAAGAACTGCTTAAGTTGAAATAGTTTGTCATGGTTGCATCTAACAATTCACTAAACTCCCATTCGTCAGCTAATGTGAGGTCACACGTGTTCAGTCAATGACCCTGCAGTCTTAAAAATCACGTATCTGTTTCCTCCATCTTATTTTCTGTTCCCAGAGTTTCTAGTCTATTCTCAAGTCTCTTTTTCATTCAATATTTGTTCAAGACTTCACTTTGCTAATCTTACTTTCTTTATTTATAAATATTTCATCTGATTAGCCCCTTTCTTTCTGCTCTTAAGTGCTATAACTCTTATTCTTAAATTTGAAAAATCTGTGCTAGCTTCTCTGCCTTCAGCTACTGTCCTGGTTCTTTCCTTTCTATTTAACCCCTGAGTGTGTCAGATTCTTTTCAAATTGTCTTCTGAAATTCTGGTAGTGGCTGTTTTATTTGGTAGAAAATGCAGTATTTAAAAAAAAACTTTATTTATCTTGATCTTTTGTTTTATGCAATTCAGATTAAGAGACTCAAAATCTTTCTCTCTTTATTTTCTTTTCTTCCTTTATAAAACTTTCTGTATGCTATTTTGTTCTAGTTCATTGCCCACTTGTTTAATAATGCCTAATTTTCTATATCTTTGGTCACCCTTTTCCTAATACAACTCCGAATTTTGGTGTCACCAGTTTTCAGATAACAACTCATTTACAAGTATTCTGAATTTTAAGAATTTGCTCTGCACTACTATTATTCATTTATATTTCCTTACTCTTTAACAAGACTGACGTATCATTAAGTGGGTATCTTTAGGTCACTAAGGCAGATAGATGGCAAATTAGCATTTTCCAAAAATAGACGGCAGGTATCCTAGTGTTCTAGGACCGCGCGGAGAACATTAGCCCGACGCTGAGGTCCCAAGCAGCCAGCGTTTGCGGCTGCCGCGTGGGAGCCTGGGTTCCCCGCCGCAGAGGTGAGCGGCTCTGGCGTCTTCTGAAGCCTGTCTCCATGGCTTCTGACTGTGTCTCTCGGTAAAAACGTGCCACTGGAGTATGTCTCCTTTTCCCCCCGTGTTTTCTAATTTGTAAGAAAGCCAGCCAGACTGCAGTAAGGCCCACAATAATGGGCTCATTTCAGCTTAAACACCTTTTTCAGGTCCTATCTTGCAACATAGTTACGTTTTGACACAGGCGGGTGGTGATATTTCCCTGTCTCTCTCCTTAGCTGAAGTCTTTCCAAACTAGATTTATCAAATTTAATTTGTCTATCTGTCTTTCTATAATACTTTGTGATTTATTTTATATATCACATATGTGCAACTAACATGATATTGTTGTTGCTTAATTTTCTCAGAAAGAATATAGTTGGAGAGAAACAAAATATTCAATCACCCCTGTACATGTTCAAATAACCTTATCTAGAGGGGAAACCTGAAAGCGTATCATTATCTACGGGAGATTCCCAGAAAGATTTATGGATTAACTCAAGTTTTTAAAAAGTCGTAGATGGAGGATGGAAGACAAATATATAAACAAAGTGAACACTGAAAAAGTATAAACCCAGAGAAATAATTTTCAGAAGGCATAAACTCAAAATAAATGACAAATGCTTGATTTTAAACACAAAATATTTAAATATATATTATATATGTCAAAATAAGCAACTATATAGTTCATGTATATAGTTCATATATTTAATATGTACAAACATATTTCATAAATTATATATAGTCTATATTAAATATGTATATATAATGCATATATTAAATATAGATATATATTTAAACCTTTATCCAGAATATTGGACAGATTACTGCTTATTGTAGGAATATGACCTCACTAGGAACCTGATGCTTGTTGTTGACTCCATTTTCTTCTTTGAGAGGAGCATTCATAAAATGTGACGGAACGCAAACCACGCTGCAAGTGTAAGTGGATTTTCAGTTTGATTGGCGGCACAGAGGAGGCGCTCCCTAGGCTAAAGGAGGCTGGCCCAGGAGGGGAAGAGCAACACAGACGCCAGTTGCATTTGAAGCCTTCGAACATCAGCTGTAAAACGGGTGCCCAATACCCAGCGTGGCTGGAGGTGGGAAACCATGGCTTTTGACCAAATCCAACCCGAAATTTCATTTTGACGATTTGTGGGTTATGAGTGATTTTTCATATATTTAAAGATTTTTTTTGTTTTAAAGAAAGAAAAATACATAATAGAATCGCTACATGGCCCACAAATCCTAAAGTATTTACTCTTTGTCTATTTACTGAAAATTCGTAAAACCTCTGTCCTAAACCACTTTGAAAGTTCTTTCAGCTCTGATAAGCTATGTTTTAAAAGCACACTCTCTCTCCTTGGTGGGGCAGCAGAACTGTCAGCTTTACAAATGGAACACAGGAGCCGGGCGTGGTGGCGCACGCCTTTAATCCCAGCACTCGGGAGGCTGAGTTAGGAGGAGTGTTGTGAGTTTGCTGGCTTGGGCTACAATGCCAGTGCAAGAGCTGAGCTACATAGTGCGACCCTGCCTTAAAAAAGCAGGGCTGGGAGGTTAGCTCAGTGATTTAAGTGCCTCTCTGGCAGGTGTGAGGTTCTGAGTTCAATCCCTGGTGCCACCAAAAAAAAAAAAAAAAAAAAAAAAAAAAAAAAAAAAAAAAAAAAAAAAAAAAAAAAAAAAAAAAAAAAAAAAAAAAACCTCTAATTGCAACCTCAGATAAATAACAAATTAATTTTTACTGTAGTATGTCCCAGGCAACTTTTATGAAATACTTATCCCAAAAAGTTATCAATTGTTTTTCTTAAATTAAATTGTACACACTTGTACTGGGAATTTTGAGTTTTATTTGGATGGTTGTAGATATATGTGGATATTCTAGTAATATTTTGTATTTGTAGCAAGTTGAACAATTTGTTTTAG